>APFE030902666.1:36387-94519 GCA_000404065.3 Pinus taeda | reverse complement strand
GGAAGAGTGAGGAACGATCTCACCTATTATGTCCAATCCCCACTGACTGAAAGGTTGCTCGATGTTAACTGGTTGTAGTGGTAAGGATGGCTTCTTTTGTCTCCCAGCAGTAGTTTGGCAGACTTGACATTTCCTTACATAACTGTGTGAGTCTTTGAATAACGTGGGCTAGTAATACCCTGCGTGCAAGATTTTTATGTGTAGTAGCATCTCCAGCATAGTGTCCGCCTGCTGGCCCATCGTGGAGTTCCTGCAAAACTTTTTCAGCTTCAGATTTCTCAAGACATCTAAGGAGAATAGAATTATAATTCATTCTAAAAAGAATATCATTTATGAGCTGATATTGTTTGGCTTTCAACCTTAGAGCTCTTTTCTTAGTATGATCAAGGTGTAAAGGAGCATATCCGTTCTTAAGATAATAAATGATATAAGCGTATAATGAATTTGCATCGTTTAGGCTTACCTCGCACATTTGTACTTCTACAGATGGAATTTCAGAAATTTGCGACGCTCCAGCCAGCATTTTGCAAAAGCCTTGACCTCTTACAATGTTTGCTGGTTTAATTTCTATGTCATATTCTTTTAAGGCAATTACCCAATTGGCCCTCTTCTCACCCACATCCTTTTGTACTAGAAGATTCCTTACCGCTGGAAACGGTACTATAATTTTAGTATGGGCTTTGAGTAGAAAAGGTCTGAAGTATTTGATTGCTTTGAAAACAGCATAAGCCTGTTTCTCCACATCTGAGTAATTTAATTCATCACCCTGCAAATTTGAACTGAAAAAACCAATTGGTGCTTCCACCTTTTCTTAATTCATTTGAGTGAGTATCATAGCATATGACCTATCTGAGGCAAATGTGTATAAAATAAAAGGCTCTGAAAAATTTGGAGTTGCTAAAGATGGAGCAGTAATAATAGCTTGTTTGATCAGGTTGAACACTTCATGTTCATGTTGGCCCCATTTAAAATTAGAGTTCTTTTTTATCATGGTTTGTAAAGGGGATATGATTCGTGAAAAATCTGGAACAAATCTCTTTACAAAATTGATTTGACCAAGGAAAGATTGCATGGCTTTTTTATTATGAGGTAGGGATATTTCATAAATTTCTTTGATTCTGTCAGAATCGATGTGAATTTCAGATTTTGACACTATGAATCCTAGAAGTTTCCCTCACTTAATGTGAAAAAAGATTTCTTTGGGTTAAGTGAAATTTTGTACCTTAAACATCGTTGGAAGATTTGTTTCAAGTCTTTGAGATGGTCGCTTCGTTTCTTGGAATACACGGTTATATCATCCAATAAATTACACAGATTTATGACTAAACCTTAATGCGATGTCCAGGCTCTCTAAATGGGCACGGGCAATAACAACACCAAATGGCATTCGATCATGCATTGTCCCCATTTAGTTCGAATGTGGTTTCAATTGATCATCAGGATGTACCAAAACTTGATTGTATCCTGAAAATCCATCCAAGAAAGACATTAATTCTGAACCCGCCACTGCCTGCAATATCTGCTCCATAGGTGGTAAGGGAAAATTGTCTTTTTGACAGACCTTGTTAAGATTCCGAAAGTCAATGCAAATTCTAATATCTCTGTTTTTCTTTCTAACAGGTACCATATTGGAGACCCATTTAGAATGTCTGATGGGAAAGATTATCTTGGCTTTCAACAGCTTATTGAGTTCGATTTTTATCTGATTTTCTAAGTTGGGATGGATCTTTCTCAATTTTTGTTGGACAGGTTTTTAACTATCAGTCATTGGAATAGTATGTTGGATGATAGAAGTGTCGTATGTTTTGAGTTCATCATAGTTCCAAGAAAAAACGTTTTTGTATTGTCTCGAAAGACGAATATATGCTAGTTTTTCTTCAGGGGCTAGGCCAAGGCCTAGATTTATGTTTTGGGGTTTGGCATCGGTTCCTAGGTTTACTAATTCGAAATTCAAAGTTGAAATTTGGAGCTTTGAATTGGTAGACCATTTAAACCGATCTTTCAAATCATACAGATCTTCTAACTTGACCACTGATTTAGGTATAGAATTGTTAGTGCTATTTTGTTGTAATTGTCGATCATGTTGGTCTTCGTCAATTATTTGATTGGAGTAGGATCCTTCAGAAGTAAGGAAATTTACGATATCAGGATCGTCGTTGAATATTCTCCAATTTGTGATGTTGTCAGGAATATAAGGTCTAAAGATTAATTCTATTGAGAATCTATCTAGACTAAAATCTTCCGAAGGAATGATCTTAGAAGCTACGTTAGCTAAAAGGTCAGTGCTTGCATTCTGGAGTCTGGGAATTGATGAAATATTGAATGCTATAAAATGCTCAGTCAGATCTTGAACTAAAGACTGATAATGTTTTAAATGACCTGATAAGCAATGTATAGTATTTCGCACCTGTCTAACTACAATTTCAGAGTCTCCGAAGAGTTAAAGGTACTTTATGTCCAACCCGATTGCTTTGTACAACCCTTGGACTAAAGCCTCATATTTTGTTGTATTGTTGGTACAATCAAATTCGAGCCTGCATGTTAACATGATTTTATCTCCTTCTGGACTAATTAGCACGCATCCTACTCCTGCTCCTTCGTTAGATTTAGAACCATCAAAAAATAATTTCCAAAACAAAGATTTATTTACAGGTCTATCTAAAAAAATTGATACATTTTGAACTATCCATTTGAGAAAAATTTTCGACTTGGGACAAAACAGAATGTTCTAAATAAGGTGACGTATGAGCATTAAAGCTGCCGAGAAAAGAATCCACTGAGTAATTGCTAATTATGCTACTGTTATATGCTACTGATTCATTTTCCCCTCTAATTCTGTTACTATGTACTTCTGATGTAATTCTCATTCAACTTTTATTTGATTTGGTTTACCATTGTAAGGTAGCCACATGTGTGACCAGTCAATTGCGAAGTATCCATGCAGTTTTTCTGACCAATCCCTGCTAAGAATTAAGCCATAAAATTCAGGGATATCAACGACTAAAATGTCAATAACTTGACATACCTTCGGGTTGGATGACAGCCTTATGGTTACTTGATTTAGTTCACCAATAACTTCGATTTGACATCGATCTAGCTGAACTATGCGAACAACGGATTTTTGTGGTTGAACGTTTAATTTGGTGCATATGGACTTTGGTAAAATATTTGATGAAGCACCTGAATCCACTAAACAATTATGTACATTTTTGTTAAAAATTTCATAAGTAAGGAGAAAAGGGGGAGTATGAGATCTTGATCTGCCTCCAATTAAAGCGATGTCATTTGGGTCAATCTTATTAGTCGTATTAGTTGGAGGTCTTCCCATGTTCTGGGAAGCTTGAGAAATTATAGCGGCAGGCAAAGGTGCAACTGACACAGCATGTAATTCTTTCATCATTATCTTTTATTGATGCTTTAGTTTGCTCAATTCATACAGAGTGATGTTGGCCCTAGTCTTCTTCATGTCTTATATAATATTGTACTCCATTTCATCCAAAACGATCAGTGTTTTAGATGGAGTTGGTGAATCTGTTTGGACTGGGCTAGTTTGAGTCACTTTAGATGTCGTTTTCTTTGTTGCGACTTTATCCTTTGTTGTAGAGCTTGCACTATTTGGCTTTGGGGTAGGTTGGGGAGGATCAAGTTGATTTCTACTTTGTGCATTAACTGGGAATACTTCTTGATCTTCTTCTTGTGGGAGGATGAAATCCCACATTCCTTGTAATTCTACAACTTCTTCATCATCGGTTTTCCCTTTAGTAGCAATTTCCTCTTCCTCTTCCTCGGATTCAACACTTGTTATAGCATTGGGTGGCCTTGAATCCATTGACGGGCCTCTTTTAAAAGCTCTATAGGGCCTTTTTGAAGAAGTTTCTGCTACTTGCTTTTTTATGTCGACCATTTCATTGGACATGGTCTTCAGAACTTTTTCAATCCCTCCAAATCGAATGGATCTTTTGCTTGTTTCTTCTTGGACTCTTCTTTGAAGGTGACCTTTTTAGATTTTCGTTCCTCTATCGCGGATTTATTATTTAAGGCTATTATACGTTTCTCTACTGCTATGGCTTCTTTCATGTTTTTGGCTAAGGTTATTTTATTAGCCCTGTCCACGAAGATTGCTATGTTTGATGGTAAAGCAGTGATATACCATTCACATCGCACTTCCTCACTGGGCTGGGAAGCAGTAGGAATTTTGTTTAGAATTTTATTGAAATGTAGATTAAAGTCTTTGATCGGCTCTCTAGATTCGGCCCTAAGGTTGGATAGGTCGTTGATTAACGTTGTCGTAGACCTGTCGTCACCGAACTTGGTTAGGAATTGGTCTTAGAAGATGTCCCAACTAGTAATAGATCCAGAGGGTAATGAGAAATACCACGATCCAGCTATTCCTTGCAAAGTATAAGGAAACAATCGAACAACAACATCTTCATTAGTAGCCCCATTGAGATTAATGGATAGCATAAAGTTTTTTATGTTCTCTTCTGCTAGCATGCCTACCTCGGGATTGAACTTAGGCAGCCATTTCTCAGGATGGGTCGGTATTTGACTCAAGGGTGCAGGCATTAAGACTACCCCAAGGTTGTTCCATGGAGACTGGGCCATTGTTGAATTGCTAACAGGGGGAAGTGCAGAAGATGATCATTGTGGTTGGGAAGATGAGGATATTATGATCGTAGATGATTGAGGAAGAGTTGCAGGGGTTCCAGTAGGTGGATTGATAATGAGCTAAAGTGGAGGAGTGGATGGTTGAATTCGCGGTGAAGAGGTTGAGATGGATGATGTTGATGAAAGAGTCTGCTCGTCAGACCCTTTAGGTGATTTTCTTGCTCTTTTCCTTTTGGGAAGAGGTAATTCGGTTGGCCGAACACCAAACTTTTCACTCTTTAATCTGGTCAGGGGATGAGCAGGGTTATACTGTGAAGTCACGTTGCCCTGAGATTTATTAGATCTTTGAGGGGAAATGGAAAATTGCTGAAGTTTGTGAATCAGAGATTCAACTTCAGGAGGTTCAATAATAGATTTTTCCAAAAATATCAGGGTTTGTAGCAGCGGTTGATGCTCCGGCAACTTCTAATTCTGGATTTAAGTGTAATGAAGAAGTTGGGGGAGATGGTGAGGGCGATTTACTCTCAGAATGGTATTTTGATTTGGATTTACTTGCCATTCATAGTTCATGCCCTCCTTCTAGCGCCAAATATGTTGAAGGCCCCAAAAATCAGGTCTACAACAAGGGGGATACCCGCCTGGTTCGAACCTTGGTTGGCAGCTCCTTATCCATTTGGTATAGAGGGTCTGACTGGGGATATGGGACCATTTTCCCAATTCAGTGTGTGTGTGAGAAAGATGGGTATTTCTGTTCTAAATGGAATACTTCTATCCTAATTCAAATCTAATGATGCGCTATTGTATTCTAATAAATAGAAAAACATCAAAATTTATGCTAACCCGGGGTGTGATCTTTCTTCTATGCAATCTAAAAAGATTTCAAACAATAACTAGTAATAAAGATCATTCAGCTATTATAAGAAAAGAATTCAATAAAGATGAACTACTTCGTATAAGAAGTTAGACGAAACAGTTGTGAAAAACTTATCACATAAATGAGCTATTTATACACTAAGCATACATAAATAGTTATCACCGTACAAAAGTGCCAAATGATAACTTAGGAATCCACACTGTAATATATAAACAACTGAAAACTGAATATCACTTTAACGCATAAGCAGAAATGGTTAAGAGATAAAAGTACCATTTATAACTAGTCCTACTCATGAGCTTCAAGCGACAATTGATTTATCTCTCCTTGATTTAACATCCACTAAGAGTAAAAAAGTGCAACATCAGTAGCAGATATCAAATGCAAATATCAAATAAACCCTGTTCCATTCATTCATCAAAACCTCCTGTGAGGGTGCAAAAGTGCATGTTCTGAGGACAAGTTTTTGATAAATTTCTGGACCCTTCTCTAAATGCATGAGAAGGGTTTAAATACTACTAAATAAATAACTTATTTATCGAAATTCAGGATTCAGTTTAAATGACCATCCTTTTTCTAAGAAAAACTATTTCTAAAATTATATCTAATATCTAACTATTTCTAAATTTGCTCCTTAACGTCACAAGCATTCAGTATTTGCCTAAGTAGAGTCGGCTGACTGTCTTCCGTCTTTGGTTGAGTTAAGCAAACAGAATCGACAAGAGTTGGCACTATCTTCTCAGCAAAATTGATGATATACTTGAAAGTCATCCAATGACTATGTGGCTTTACCATGTATGCCTGGTAACAATCCCATTTCAACTTGGTTAACCCTAGGATTGCTTCTTCTTTTTCTTTAGCTTTCTGTTTCCAGTTTGTTTCTATCGCTGCTTTCTTGCAATTTTCGGAGCTTGCAGGTGACTGAGTAATTAGAAGCCTTCCTTTTCGAGCAAGTTTCTTAGCGCTACGCTAATCGCGCATCGGAAACTGCCTCTGTTTCTTGATCGGGGCTTCCCTGATGCGTTTTTCGCCTCTTGCACCCTTTTCTCTTATCGGGTATAAAGCTCAAAATTTGTAAAAATAGTGATTCCGTGAGCTCTTGACCCTGAGCATTAAAATGTCTATTTCTAGTATCAACATCGTTCAGTACCCATTCAACCATGAATGTATATGAGAAATTTGTGATGGATGCCTCAGAAGAGTTCTGCGACTCTTTCTCTTCCTTAAGTAGATTAGGTGTGCCTTCCCAAATGGACATTGGAGTACTGCCTTTCCTCCTCATAGTTTCCTGCATACTGCCTTGTATAACACTTTGTCCTTTGTTCCTACAGTTTACAATTGAGGTGGAAGTAATGATAAAAATAATGACAAGAAAACTTTAAATGCCGAAGATATGCAAAAACACGCCACCTTACATGAACTAGTTCTTCGAAAAACACAACACCATACTTCATTAACAACTGGCAGCAACTCATTAATTCGCATTAAAGTGCATGACCAATTCTTTGCCTAAAAAAGTTTTCTCGAATAATGAGCCAGAACCAACTACGATGGAGAGGTCTTGCTATTTTACTTTGCAATATCGCAGATCGCTGTATCACATTACCGCAATTTCATCGTGTTGTTCTATTGCAAGGTTGCTTAGTCGCAATATCACAATATCACAAGATTGCAGATCGCTTAATCGTTATAATCATTATGTGTAATTCATGTGATTTTTGCGATATGCGATATCGCATATCGCATATCAGCGATTTTAAGGTTTTTCAATGCGAGTGCTTCTTAATGCATGCGATGCGATGGAGTTTCGCGTCGCAATCTCACGTTTTTTATCATTTTGGCTCATTTAGAAGGTACCCTATCATTCTTTGTGCGATGCGATCTCTCTTAAGGATTGAATTTACTTTCTTCATTATGAAACTTAGGTTTTTTAGATTCTTCAAAGGTATTTTCCTAAGTCCATGATGTTGTAAGTTTCATCTAAAAGGAAATATAATACTAATTGATTTTTTAAATTTTTTACTAAGGGTCCCCACTTATTTAGTATTAGCAATAACACTTCATAAAAAGGGGGGTTGTTGGTGGCCACAACACAGTGCGAGATCAAGATTGGGTGAATGTGACAGCTAATGGACACATTGCATGGAACCGCGAAAGTACTTGTACATCAGACTCAAATGAGGAGTTGGAACACTGGTAGGATTGATTGGACAAAGTATCTAAGCTGTGTTATACCATGATGACTAAATTGTTGTGTTGTGTATTGTTGGAGGTAAGAAGTTTTACTTATTATGATGGTTTAACTGATGTTGATAAATTTTTGGATGCATTTGAAAGGGAAGTGCCAGAGAAGCATCGCTTCTAAGCCTTAGATTGGGCACTACACATTATGCCCACAAGATGGTGGGGTGTGCACAAAGACAGTTTTGATGGATAGTGCAAGTACAGAAAAATGATGAGATTGTGTTTTGGTCGTCCAAAAGTTCGGTTAACAGAGAAATATGATGGGAGGAATGATCTGCGTGATCATTTGGAAAAATGGGAAGAGGTTTATGGACTGGAGCCACAACCTAAGTGGGTGCACTTGTTCTATCATACCTTGGATCTAATACCAATGAATTGGTACTTGCAAACAAAGCTCCACCATGGCACTGAAGAGTGGGATGTTTTGCGATAGGGATTCCCGATGACATTCAGCTTTGAGGATGGATTCAAATGTATTGATGAGGCGGTTTAAGAGGTCAAGGCAGCAATCTTTAGAATACCGCAGGATCCTTTGGATTTGATTCAATTAGATTGGACCACCCAGCTGCGCCACGTGTTGGAGCGCTACAATGTGATTGCCGAAGAAGAAGACGAGGATCCAAGGAATGTTAATATCCCATAAAAGGAAGGCCACCATGAAGTGGAGGGATCAAAAATAGAGAATCGAGATATCACCACACTACTGAAGACTAGACAAGTGAACATTGGCATGGAAGTGGAGCCAAATTTTGTGAAGATTGGGGACTATTGGCATGATGCCACAGTAGATAAGGTCACTGAGTTTCTCCGCGAGTATTAGGATTTGTTCCCTACAAAGTTTTTAGAATTGAAAGGAAAATAGGTGACTTAGGTGTATTGAAAATTACTTTGAAGCCAAATGCGAAGCCAATTAAGCAAAGGCCCTATCACCTTAATCCAAAGTATAAAGAAAAGGTTCGCTTGGAGTTAGATAAAATTCTTGTAGCAGATATTATTGAACCGATAAGAAGAATATGATTGGGTGAGCCCAATGGTAGTTCAAGAAAAGAAACACAAGGATGAGATAAATATATGTGTAGATCTCAGGAAGATGAATGATGCTTGCGTACATGACCCTTTTCCAACCCCATTCACAGATGAAGTATTGGATAATGTTGGTGGGAAAGAGGCCTATTCATTCACTGATGGGGTGTCTAGGTACCATCAGATCAAGATCACATTGGAAGATTGGATTAAGATGACCTTCGCCACTGAGTGGGGATGTTTCCAGTATACTATAATACCTTTTTTACTTAATAATGCATCGTCGATCTTTTCGTGTGTATTCATCGCGACGTTCAAAGAATTCATTCACAAGTCTTTGGAGGTGTACTTTGATGATTGGATGGCGTTTGGACTAGTCAAGCACCATGTAGAAAGCTTGTGCTTGATGCTGGATACTTGTCGAAGGTATCAGATCACACTAAACTTGAAGAAATGTTTCTTTTACATTCTTTGAAATCTTGTTGGGTCATGTGGTATGCAAGAAAGGACTCATTGTGGACCCAGCTAAGATTGCGATTATAATCAATTTGGAGTCACCAAGGAGTGTTAGACAGCTGCGCGCAACTAGGTCATACTGGATACTATAGGAATTTCATCAAAAGTTATGCCCAGATTACCATGCCAATGAAAAAGATGTTAAAGAAGGATGCTACGTTCTGTTGGGATGAAGATTGTCAGCAGAGTCTGGATATATTAAATGAGAAAATGGTCACCGTGCTGATCTTAGTCTTCTTAGATTGGAAGAAGGAATTTCATGTGCATGTGAGTGCGTTGTGTATTGTGCTGGGAGCAGTGCTAACATAGGCTGGTGAGGGAGAGTTGGATCACCCTATAGCGTTTGCAAGCAGGAAGTTGCCTAAGGCTAAAAATAATTATTCAACAACAAAGCGCGAAGGTTTGGCTATGGTGTACGCACTCCAAAAATTTAGACATTACTTGCCAGGAAAACACTTTAAGATGTATACATACCATTTTGTATTAAAGTGCCTAGTCAACAAACCTGTGTTAGGGGGGGGAATATGCAGATTGTTGTTGTTGTTTTAGGAGTATGATTTCGAAGTAATTGTGAAGCCAGGACGATTGAATGCAAGACTAGATCATCTGCCACACATTGAAACAAGAGACGAGCCCACCAATTTAGAGGATGGGTTGCCTGATGAGCAGCTCTTCATGGTGCGTGTAGCAGATGATCACTTCGCAGACATTATCCACTTCTTGACTACAGGAACGGCTCCAATGTGGTACACTAGTTACCAGAAGAAGGAATTGGTGGTGCACATGACAAACTTTTATGTTATTGCAGGACATTTGTATAAAATGGGATCGAATGAAATACTGCAATGTTATGTGCCTGAGTTTGAACGAAACAGTGTCCTCGCTAAAGCTCATAGAGGAGTTGTGGGAGGCCACTATGTAGGAAAAGAAACAACATAGAAGATTTTACGTGCTCAGTTGTGGTGGCCAACACTGCATAAGGATTTCAAAGCATATTGTAGGGCTTGCGATGCATGTTAGAGAACCAATAGGCCATCGCGAAGGGATGCGTTGCCTTTGAATCTACAGATGTCATTGCAACCATTTGAGAAATGGGCAATTGACTTTGTAGGCCTGCTTTAGCCTCCTGGAAAGAAGACGGGTGCTTGATATATCATCACCGTGACTGAGTATTTAACTAGATGGGCAAAGGCACATCCTGTGAAGGACTGTACAGGGGAAACAACAACAAAGTTCCTATTTGAATATGTGTTGAACAAGTTCAGTTTCCTGAAGATTTTGATGAGTGATCATGGTACGCATTTCCTTAATGAAATGATCATTGCACTGACGGAAGAATTCTAAGTTTATCATTAGAAGAGTATGCCATATCATCCTTAGGTCAATGGGACGGTTGAAGTGTTAATAAGATATTGGATAAAGCACTAGCAAAGGTTTGCAACATGCAGAGGACTGATTGGGACGTGCGCATACCAGTAAGCCTATGGGCTTATATAACTACTTGTAAGACGCTGACTGGACAAACACCTTTCAGGATGGTCTGTGGTGTAGAAGCTGTGATGCCTATGGAATACATTGTGCCCAGTCTACACATAGAAACATTCACAGGAATGGTGGACCATGGAGCCTTAGAAAATAAGATCGCACAGCTGACAAAACGCGAGGAAGATAGATTTTTGGCTCAACTCCATCAGCGAGTTCAAAACAAGCACGAAAAGGCATGGCACGATCAGCACATCAAACTACGCACCTTCAAGGTAAATGATTTAGTTTTATTATAGAACAAAAATTTTGGTAAGTTTCCAGGAAAATTTCAGATGGATTGGCTAGGGCTATATGTTATCAAGGAGATTACCAATGGTGGAGCAGTTCAACTAGTGAAATTGAATGGAGGTCCATTTCTAGGAAATGTAAATGGAAGCCGATTGAAGCCATACACCGGGGATCCAGCTAGATGACTATATGACAGTAGCACAGTCTTAGCGCTCAAAGCAGCTGCAAGGAGGCACGGGACTATAAACTACACTACCCCGGTTGTAGAGATGCGCGACAAGAGGTTTGCATGGAACGAAAGAGTGTCACGGTATCAACAGAAGCGTGAAGGGAGTTGTGCTATATGAGGAGAGACTGCACAATGCAGCTAGAAAGTGACTGTTACCATCACTGTTCATGATTTGACAGTGAGAAAATGGTTAAGAGGAGCAGGGGGAAACATTTAAGGCTAAATTTAATAGTGAGATCTATGGAAATCTGCTGCCAATCTAGCATTTATGAGTAGATTTTGGGGGGAACGGTCAAATTTGAATTCGACTTTGCCTATAAATTATAGGTGGTCATCAAATGAGAAACACTTTTCATTCTGAGAATTTCTTAGTTGTGTTGTTTTTTGCGTGAGCTCTTTGAGAATTTTCTTACAAGCCTCATGTCCCATCAGTACCTTGAGTTAGATCGGAACCTAGTTAACAACTTCTTGTCTACACTAGCTGAGACCGCTAGTATTGGGGGAATTATCAACTTTGAGGGAGCTACCCATGAAGTTGTTAGTATGGAGGTTCTAGCAGCATTTCCTATGGTGCTGAGGTTGCCTAGGCCGAAGCATATGCCAAAGAGAGAGGCTCCAAAACCTAAAAAGGATAAACAAAAGAAGTCGATGCTGGTGCATGAGTCATAGAGGAAGCATGCAACCACACAGGCTCAGAGAAAGGAAAAATTGAGTGCAAAGGAGAAGGGCAAAGTGTTAGATCTGGAAGCCGAGGAGGGCATAGAAGACATAGATATTGAGGGGGTAGACCCCATTTATAAGCTGTCGGAGTATATCCCTCCATGCCAGGGCAAGGTAAAGGTCCCGAAGGACCCAGATGAGGGAAAATTCCTCCTTAACACACCCCTACTACCAGAAAACATAACTTTTGAAGGTTCGCACTTGGTGTGAATCTTGCATCTGAAGCTTGAAGATTGGGATTTGGGGGACATCGAGCGGTTCCCCCACCTGGCTACTAACACCTTCATGAAGATGATTTTCTACAATGAATCTGGTGTCACCATGTTGGAGCGGGTGGAATGGATTCACGGGGCAAACAAGGTAGGGTTGTTGAACCTGCTATGGGTTCCTCACTACCACTGCACCCCCATAAACTTGATAGTCATCAAGTAATTGTTGTCCCTGGTGCATGACAGGTGCCTGTGGCTAAATGAGTCGATCCCTATAACTGAAATGTTGATCCATCAGATCACATTACTCCCTCATTCAGGCCTAAATCCAGCCAAGGCATTTGGTTAAAAGACGGGTGAGCGCGACCTTGCTAAGAAGATGAAGGACAAGTTCAAACTTGTCAAGAAGCCGCACGGGTATTCCATTTCCAGCATTGCCACTCAAATTTTGGCTGGCAAAGTGATGAGAAAGTGGCACACGAATGAGGTGCCGAGACCAGTGGTTTCATTAGCGACTCAGTGTGCGGGGGGCGTATAGTTCAAATGGGTGCACTACCTATGCAATGAGTTCCTCACAAACTGCAGAGAGGCATAGGACCATAGTAAGACCTTCCATTATTCATGGCTATTACTCTCAATTGTGTTTGTCGCATGGGAGTTGTTGGAGGATAGCTAATTTCCTCCAATTGAGACAGATTTTCCAGAAGAAACAAAGTTTGCATCTTTATGGGCCACCAAGGACATTGATCGAGTTAGGGAAAGAAAAGTGTTTTTGGTACTAATGGAGGTGAGCATTCGCGAAGCCATCAACCGAAATCCGTGGTTGTCACCAACCATCTTTGAGCAGTTATTTGGGTATGCAAAGTTCAAAGCAGACTTCCACTATGTTTACATCTGGGCATAGAAGGATTCGGATTAGAAGTGGTATGATCTCCCTTACTTTGCTATGGATGATGCCATTGTAGAGGTCCCTAAGCGATGGACAGCAGATTGGCACTCAACATTGGATTTGGCCACTAGGACTAGCAAGTCCGCGGAGAAGCAAAAAAAGGAAGTAGCTTAACTAAAGGTTCAGCAATTGGTAGAAAAGAGGAAGAAGGAGACTGATGAGAAGGGTCGTGCAGAAGTGGAGAGCACTATAAAGGAACAAGTAGAGAAGGAAGAGCACGTCTCTGATAGAATTTAGAAATCTCCTTCGCCCCAAATGAATGAAGAAGAGTGATTAGAACAAGGTGACAGAGATCAGGAAAGCACTCCATTCTGGGTGAAGCGGTACAGGGAGAAGGAAAAGGAAGGACTGCACAAAAAGACCAAACCCTCTAAGTTGTCGCTAGGTCCAATCACCTTGATGGAGGGCAACTTGGATGATATTGGAGATAAGGTAAGGGATACGACAACAAAACTGCTACAGTAGTTTGAGCAGTAGCAGAAGTAGGCACTAAGTTCCATACAGATGGGTCTACGTGAGTTGTAGATCCAAACAAGTAGACTCCAGGCAGGTGTAGGACAGGGTAGTGCTGCATCAACCAGTTTGGCGTTGGGGACCACTCAAGCAGCTAAGTTGGTTCGATCCTTGGATCTTCAAGTAGTTGCGCTACCTGATGGAGCTCTGAGTGTAGAGGTGTATGATGACAAGGCTACTGTCATCACTCTAAAGAATATTGGACTGAACTTGGCCGCGCTCCCCAGTGAATTTCCTTCACATAGTGGAAGCAGGTGTGATTGCATAGATTAAGGCCCAAGAGCAACACGCACTGGGTCTGATTAGTGAATATAAAGCCAACAATGAATAGATTTTTGTTGAGAAATTAGTGGCAATCAAAGCATGGAAGAAGTTTTAGGAGAAGAATGAGCAAACTGTAGCCGTGGTTGCCGAAGCATGTAGAACAATTCCTAAACTACATATACTAGAAGAAGTGTCATTAGAGGGAAAGATTCAAAAGTTGGCTGCAGGTGTGCGCGATGCAAAAATAGAAGTGGATGAGGTTTAGTTTGAACTGAACCTGAATATAACAGAGCTTGAGTTGAAGTCACAACCTTCAACTCCACCAAAGGTTAGAGAACAGTGTGAAGCCACTGTGAATGATGGAGTCATTGCAGTAGATGCCACAGTGGTGGAATGCACTGCACTCTTTGAGCAATATATGAAGGTAGTTACGACTCTATAGGAAGATCCTAACTTCAGAGGTTAAACACAAAGGCCCGTGAATTGTAGCAAAAATATGACGAAGCAAGGGCGATGACGCGCACTGTCACTATAGCGTAAATATTAGAAAAGCTATAGGAGGAAAAGCAATTGCTCGAACAAGTGGAAGCAGCGTGGAGGAAATAGGGAGTCCTCAAGGACAGAATGGGGTCTTGGTTGGATGAGGCCTATTTTATCTCCACCATGATTCAAGAGAATTTGGAAATCCTATAGAAAACACAGCAGACGATCAAGGAAGCTAGTGTAGGACCAGTGACAGAGTCGTTGGTGGAGCAGATCAAACAAGCAGCCACATAAGGCACGAATGAGGTAGCAGTGGCGCAAGTGGAGCCATGAGGTCTCCACAGTAATATCTTCATGCCAGCAGAGTGACTCAGGGGCGAGTCACGATATTTGTGTTGGGGGCCTTTTGGGACAAGGTCCTCTATGGTCAATTTTGGGGCAAAAACCCAAGTTTTGGGGTAGAAAGCCTAAAGCTTTTTTATGTAAAGTGTAAAGTATCCACATGTTGTGGTCGCGAAGTGCGTAGATAGTAAAGTGTCATAAATGGTTTTACCCTTCTTTTATGTAAGTTGTGTCAGCTTTAGAAGATCTACCCAGGGCCTGCGTACCATGGGATTGTATAAAAAGGAGAGTCTTAGAGAGTCTAAGGTAGTTTATGAAGTAGATATCAATGAAGACAAAAGCAATGGGTCAGTGGAAGTGAAGAATGAAGAGTCTTAGAGTAGAAGAGAGGATCTGTAGCTGAGTGTGTAGAGGCCTAGAGTAGAGTCTGTAGCTAAGTGTACAAACCCCTACAGTTGAGTGCACAGGTTAGGCTTAAGCCTGTAAGCAGAACTTAAGTATCAATAAAGAGATTATTCGAGAAATATTTTTGTTTTGTCTACTTACTTCTGTTATGAATGAATGTGATTATCTTATGATGAATAATGGGTTTATGATTTAATATTGTATTGATGTGTGATTCTGCATCATTTACATTGTTATATAAATGCAATTAATAATATATGTTCATGCGAAGAATATCTTAACGCATGTCAAAGTTATCAGACACTTAAGTCGATCTGGGTAAATACAGAAGTAGGAAAAACCACAGAGGTGCGTAAGTGGTTTATTCACTTATTTAGGGTCTGAAAAATATAGTAGTAGACCTTCGCGAAGGTCTAGAGGTCGATTAAGAGAAGTATATCCATAACCCCTAGAGGGGTTATCGGTCTGCGCAAAGGCAGGATTAGTGCATAAAATGACATTACACTAATCTCTGGGTGCAGAAACTTGGTTCCAACATCCCCCCATATTTCTTCGAGTGAGACTTCAGTTCGCGCTCCGCGGGTTGATGCCAAAAGGGCCAGTAGTGTATGGATTTGTTTGGCAAAACTAACTCTGAACCTATGTCAGGACCCACTAAGCCAACACTTATCAATACCATCCGAAAATTGGATTTCTAATGTCCCTGAGTGTTGGAAGTGCATGAAACCAGGTTTCTATAGCCAAATATTCTTCTTCTTCTCTTTAACAAACAAAGAAGATTCATGGGGTTGTGAAGATATAAGGGAAGCCACCTTATCCAAAAATTCTATATCAAATTAATCAATGAGGTTTTGGATAATTTATTCCTTTGACTAAGACTTTCGATATAACCTAAAGAAATTTCCATTTTCCATTGATAAAGTGTTGTTGTCTTCAATAGTACACAACTTGATAAAACCATTTTCATACATGGTGTCGACTTCATATGGCCCAAAAAATTTGGTATAAAATTTACTCTTAAAATATTTATATCTAGAATCGAAAAAGAGGGCCTAGTCCCCTAACTTCAACTTCTTCTTTTTAATGAATCTATCATGCCATTTTGCTCATTGTTGTTCAACAAAAGTGTCTTGTTGTATTGAATCTTAGAGGATCTTATTATTGGAAACAATGTTAATAATGAGAGGGGGGGTGAATCAGTATTAATGCTAATTCAAAGTTTATGCCAATTTATATTTTGATTCAAACTTGGAAACCATCCATATAACCATCAATAGCATATCATGTGGCAACAATATGAAATCAACACATAAACACATGCCGAGAGAAAAAACACTAAAGCTTGTTTTGTTATTGATGTAAAAATAAGCACCTACTCTATTACATCAATTTGTTTGTGAGCGACCACTCACAGGAAGCACCAACTCCCCTTTGATTGTTTGCTATCACCTACTAGCAAGAAGCACCTACTATGTCCTTTTGCAGAAACTGATCAGCTTACTAGAAGCACCATATGAAGCACCAAATTCATGGATTTTTTGTAAACACCAACTTGCAGCTCCTTGGATTTATGCATGAACCAAATTGAAGGAGGCACCAACCCCCAAGCCATACATAAACACCCACTAGAGAAGGAAGCACCAAATTCCTATATGTAGGCTCCAACCAACATTCAACAAGGAACTAATGTTTTTTGTACATGGAAACTACTTTTCTTGATATCAAATTTGTTCTCCTCACCAACCTTTTGTTCTACTCAACAACATTTATTCATACTCAGTAACATTGGGCATCTACTCTCAACATCATATACTCTCTCACAAAGCTTTTTTCTCTCAGCCCTCTTCTTGAGCGTAGTCACTCTCAACATTTTTCATATAGCACAGATACATTTGGCCTCTTCTCTACTGTTCACCCCACCACAAATCTCTCAACTTAGCTCACCTGCAACAATGTTACATTCCCCCAAATTACCCATTTGCAATGTTGGGTTTTATGTTTCATTGAAACACAGTGATCGATGTTGTATCTGTCAGCCATCACTCTTCCATTCAAGCTTCCCTAGTTTAATTATAAATGGTTCTCCATTTTGTTGTTACATCAAAGTTAAAGGCCACTATAACCAAATTAAACACTAAGACTGGGCTCCTAAGCTTTTCCTCCACTTCAAGACTCAATTCTTAGTCTATTTGTGTACTACAGTAAGGCTCTCCATGCTTATTAATTGCTCATAGAGCATAGATTGTACTTCAAGCATGGCTCTCTTGGACTATGACCAAAACTCATGCACTTGGATATATTTCACATTTAATTCTTCATTAGCATGTAAGAAAGAAAAAACATGGTTGTTTTAGAGTCACTTCTAATTATGCAAATCATGATCCTTCCTGTTCTTGAGCCAACAATTCTTGGCTGACACCATTACACCAATGGCAACAACATTATTGTGCCTAGTTACTCAACTTCTAACTCATCCATGCCTACATAATCAATGCATGGCGAATAGCCAAACTGGAATATCTTCCAACTATGGACAAATTCTCCCATAGCTATCAAATCATCTATATTGACATGTTTCCAAAGATGGCACATAGGCCAAATCGAGCGCACAAAGCTAAAGAGATGGTGAATCATCCATAATTTTAAATATATGCCATGGCCCAATTGGAGGCCCGAATAATCTCACCTTTGTATCCTTTTCTTAATGGCATCTATTTAGACTTATAGGCTTTAGTCCTGGCCCACTTTTCCTTAGCACCTTTCATTGCTGCCTTTCCTTTGAATTTGTCCTGAACCCCTTTAAACACTTTCCCCCAATGCTATTTTTTTATTGATATCTTGAAGTCCCTTGGTTACCAATAACACAACAAACCACCACAAAGACAAGCCCTAAGTGTGCCCTTTGGTTTTGACAAAATGTCAAATTCCATCAAAAGCTTCCACCTCCTGGCTTTGTTACTTATCGTAAAGTCCTGGCATTTTCACCTATTTTCCTTCTGTAAGTCCCACTTATGCTGCTACTAAGCTAGATCCTGGATGTCTGCATTCCCATAACCATTTTTTGAAATAAATTCCATAAGACTTATAGGATTTCGAGATGTTTGGTGTTGTCCCATTGGTGTTCAGCACTAACAATGCCTGCATATGCTTCCTTTGTGTGTTGTAATGGAGGTTCCGGGCTTGGACCACACTAAACACATCACACTGACACAAGCCCACCTATCACCCTTTTAGTACTAGAACCTTTGACATGTTGGCCCCACTCATTCTTAGCTCTAAACTGAAATTTCTTCCAAGCTTCCACCTTCTGGGCCTTCTGGGATTCCGACCTTCCAGGCATTCGAGCTTCCAGGCATTGTCCCCATATCCTCGACCCACTGCAATCCTCTTGAGTTCCTTTTAAATAATCCTCTTGGTTTCCACCTTTTGGGCCTTTTGGGGTTTCGAACTTCTGGGAATCTGGGAATCATCCCTGTAACCCCCACTCACTACTATCTCAGGTTTCTTTTCAATAATCCTTCGAGCTTTTGGGCTTCTCAAGATTTGGGGAATCTTAGCACTCTATTTATGACTGAATTTGACTTGTTAACAACTTTTGAGCCAAAGGGCCATTTGTATACTTTATCATACCATTGGAAATATATTTCCAAGCACTTTTCAATCAGGTTATTCCCAAGAGCATTTAAGTGAATCTCCTAATGCATAAATTCTTCCAAAGTTCGGGTCTCCCAACCATAATAGTCATATTTTTATGGCTTCTCCATTAAGCCTGCTAATATGATGATTCTCTATAGGATACTACAACAACTATGGGACTACCCTTGAGCTATGGGAGTCCCCCAAAGATTGAAACACCATGCACATCAATGCTATTTTTATTATCATCAATGCCTCACTTATTGATGCCACTTACCCATAATTGCTAATCTTGGTTGACATCAATGCTAACACACTAGATGCCACCAACAATCTAGACTATGCCAATTGTCCAACACATCTCTCCCATGTTGTTGACATTAATGCCAACACACTTTCTAATTGTTCATACAATACCTATTGTCTAAAAATCCCCCCCTTTGGCATTGATGGAAACACCTCATCAATTCTCCATATTGATGGCCAATCCTCATGCTACTTCCATACTTCTCCTTGCATGAGCCACCAATGGATTTCTCTCCTCTGTATGGGCCATCACAACTTCTCCAATGAGCTTCTCTCACCCTTTGGAATTAATGGCAAAGGGATACAAGGTGCTTCTTCTCCTCCTTGCAATCACTAGTTTTCAGTGACAGAGGATCTAACTGTTGATGTGCATTATTATCTACAAACTTCTCTTCAGGGGCTGACATATCCTTGATGTGGCATTAGAAGTTTTCCATTCAAACACAACTATAAATATCATAATCAATGACATCTCCAAGATTCTAACTTCAATAGAAACATGTCTTTGTATCTCATTGCAGTTACTATTGTTTCTTTAAGAGCTAGACATATACAATATGCTCCCCCTGAACAGATACTGCCTATTCTAAACCTTAGGTTGTTGGCTGACTACTCTCTCTACCAATGCATATTTTTTACCAATTAAAAAGAAAATTGATACCAAGTAAACTTTCTCATGGTATTGCTACTACTACAAATACCATCCAGTAATGATGCATTTCGACTTTCTCTACGCCGCTATTGATGTTGCTGAGACTTCACTCACTTTACTTGAGCATCTTCAGAGATTGTCCTCACTTCCCCTGAGCATCTTAATCACTTATCCTGTTGCTGTTGAGACTACGCTCACTTCACTTGAACATCTTTAAAGATTTTTCTCACTTCTCCCGAGCATCCTAATCACTTCTTCCCCTGAGATCATACTCCTACAAATAGGGATTGTTGTATAAATAATACCAATTGCACCAAGAAATTGATACAAATTGGATATTGTTCAAGGAAAACTTCTAAGACTCCTCAAACAGAAGTGTAAATTTGCACAGAAATATTACTCCATATGAACCTAGATCACCAATTGACATAGTGATACAAATTAAAAGCTAGGGGACATTCATAGATTTTATGAATTATGTTTCATGAACACAAGACTTCTAGGCACAACCAAATTCACAACTTAAATTAAATAAGGTTATTTCACCCAATATGAAAATATTTCATTTCATGAAGAATCTTTCTTCTTGATACTAAAAATTGTTTCCTACCACTAAGTATCTCCCCTTGAGCCTTTATTCTCTAATCTCCTGCATTGTTACATTTATTTTGCATGGAGACTGATCCTATGTTCCTGAATTAACTATGGGCCTCTTCATTCCACACTTTCTACTAAAACTCAGTTTCTTTTCTCACAACATAAATTGTTGTGAACTCCCCCTGAAACCAAGTTGACTACATTCTCCTCTCTCTTTTAATGCTAACACATTTGAAATAAAAAATTTCATTACCATAATCAGCAACGGGACTTGACCACACTTTGATCATTCATATGAATTTGTTTATCTATTCCTTCTAGCTGCTCACATCTAATTTATTTAGCCTCCCTTGAGGCCATTTGCTTCCTTCAATGAAGAGAAATAGAACATCTACTCCTCCTAAGTAGTATGTCCTTTTTCCATTTCCAAACCTTCAATGGCCAAGTTTTGATAGAGGAATTACCCTCTAGTTTCTTCTTTGTCCATGTTTGGGCTTTCTCTTGGTTGCATATTGTTGGAGGTTATTCCTCCTTTTGTTCCTCCCTCACCCAAATTCTCTTGTTTCCTTTATGCGCTATAGAGTGGACTACTACGAGGGTAAGAGGATATGTCTTCTGATTTAATTCTCCTCTTTTCCACTTGAGCCTTTGACATAGAGTGATAAAGATATACTCACAATCCTCTTCTCTTCTATTTCTACTCATATTCAGTGCCCGAATTGCTTCACTTTCCTGCATATTTTGAGGGAAGTTCCTTGTCCTCTCATATTTGCAATCCACTGCCTTGGGCCCAAAGTTGCCACAACTGTAGCATTCAACATGGCTTAATAATGGGACAAATGAATTATCATATATGACAACATGCTTGTCAAGGTCTCTACTACTTCCAAGATGCCTTCTCCTAGCCACTTTGTGTATTCTTGGGTTTATGCTACCCAACACATCTTGTTTTCTTGCATGCCATCGACAGTCCATGGCTTTATGATTTTGCATACTAAAGATACCTTTTCTTTGATGGCTTTTTCCTTGAGGGGGAAAGGACCTTTTTTGGTTCTTCATCTACCTTCCATGGTAGTTTGCATTACTAACTTGCATTCCTTCATACTATCATTTGGCTTTCTTCTACTGCTCTCCTTGTTGTTGTCGCTTACCATTTGGTTATTTCCTTTTCTTCTCTTGTTGCTTCTGTGCAATAACTTTTTTTCCTTTGTTATTTTTAGAATTTCCAACTGCCTTTACATGGGTGGTTGACCCTTCAGCCTTTTCCTTCTTAGGGCTTGGTTCTTCTTTGAACCCCAAACCATCCATGATGAGAAGGGATCTTTGCGTAAAACTCATCTTAGCCAAAGCCTTTATTCTCTCCTCAAGATTTTGATATTGAGATAGCTTTTTTCTTGCCATTTCTAGGTCATGTCTCAATGAGACTACTTCATTTTGTAGTCTCTCACAATGATCTTATCTATCATTTAGTTGATTGGTCAACATCCTATTCAACCTACTAGCCTCTTCTTGTTAAGGATTTAAATCTATAATTGTGTTTCTCAACCTATCATTCTCAAACTGATATTCCTGCAATTGCGCCTTTTTCTTGAGATTAGCCTCTAATAGATCCTTGATCTCTTTTAGAGTAGAGATCAACTTCTTTCTAAATTAGATCATTTTCTTCGCTATTAGAGGTGCTAGCTAAACCACCACAAAGATATAAATTTATCTTTGTGTCCATGGATTTGTCCACAGGTCTAAGGAGTATTCCCTCTTCATCACTCCCAGGGATAATCATATTCTCTTCTTGGGATATACTCTATTCTTCTTCAGAGGATCCCTCATTTCTATTGCTACTAAAGTAGTTATACCTTCATTACTGCTACTAGATGCATGGCTATATTTATCTGCAAGTGATTCTCATGAAAATCTAGATAATGATTGACCTATTTATTTACATTTATTACAGAGCAATAGAATACCTTTTGAGAATCCCAAATTTCATCGAAGACTTCTTCTTCGCCTTTAGAGTGAAGATCAACAATTTTCTTGCTGGAAGAAAGATCTTCAGTCTTCTCAACATCTCTTCTCTAGGATGATTTCTTCTTCTCATTGGAAATAACTTTTACAAATTCAGGTTCATTGCTTACACAAAAAGGTTCACTAACCTCCTCTATTGTTGTGTGGCTTTCTCCTCCATGTAGACATTACAATATCTCCAAAATTTCCTTTGTTTTCCCACAATGTCTTAATTTGTCAATATCTTGCTTATATATCCCTTTCATGATGATTTCCTTGGCCTCTCCATTCTTCTTACTCTTTTCTTCATTCAATAGGGAGCACCATACATCAACATCCAAAGCCATTAAATCGGCTTCCATTCTAACCTTCCAATACTCCAATCCTTTTAAAAATGTAATTCCTTCTTATGTAAGCCAAGTTTGATTAGCAATAGTTTCCTTTTGATCTACCTTCAAGCAATTAAGTTGTTCCTGAAAGAACTTGGCTCTACTACCAATTGTTGGAAAAAATGTTAATACTAGTGGGGGTGAATGAGTATTAAGGTTAATTTAAATCTTTATGCAAATTTATCTTTTCATTCAAACTTGGAAACTATCCATATAACCATCAACAACGTATCATGTGGCAACAATATGAAATAATAACATAAACATACACCATGATTAGCATACACATTGTACATGAAGGTTTAATGTCGAAACCCTTCCGAGAGAAAAACTACCAAACCTTGTTTTCCTATTGATGTAAATATGTGCACCTAATCTATTACATCAATTTGTTTGTGAGCCACCATTCACAAGAAGCATCAACTCCCCTTTGATTGTTTGATAGCACTTATAAGCAGGAAGCACCAATTACCTCCTTTTTTAGAGACCTGATCAAATTACCATAAGAACCATATGAACCACCAAATTCATGGATTTCTTACAAGAACCAACTTGCAGCTCTTTGGATTTATGCAAGAACCAACATGCCAGAGGCACCAACTGCCAAGCCTTACCACCTAGTAGAGATGGAAGCAAAAATTTCCTATATGTAGGCTCCAACCCAAACTCAACAAGGAACTAATTTTCTCTATACATGATAACTACTCTACCTAATATCAACTCTATTCTTCTTTGCAACCTTTTTTTCTACTCAACAACATTCATTCATACTCATAAATATACACTCATATTCATCCCTCTACTCTCAACAACATATACCCTCTCACAGATCTTTCTAGTCCGGACCCTGTTCTTCAACGTAGGAACTCTCAACCCTTTTCATATAGCACAGGCACACTTGGCCTCTTTGAAATTGCGCACCCCACCACAAATCTCTCAACTCAACTCACTTGCAACAATGTTTGTTTCCCCCAAATTACTCATGGCAATCCTATGTTCTTTTTTCACTAAAACACAATGTTCGATGTTGTCTCTACCAGCCATAACTCTGCCATTCATGTTGCTCGAGTGTACTTTTGCATGGCTCTCCATCCTATTGTTTCATCAAAGTGCATGGAAACTACAACCACATTAAACACTAAGACTAGGATCCTAGGATTTTTCTCCACTTTCACACTCAATTCTTAGTTTATCTATGTACCACAATAAGGCTCTCCATGCTCATCAATTGCTCACAGATCACAAATTGAACTTCAGGCATGGATTTCCTAGACTACGATCAAAACTCCTATACTTGGCCATGTTTCACATTTAATTCTTCATTAGCATGTAATAAAGAACAAGCATGGTCGTTCTAGAGTTTGTTGTAACTTATCTTTACCCTAGTGTTTTTTTTTACTTTTTCCCTTAAGTTGAAAAAAAAATGTAGAAAAGAGTATAAAAATTTAAAAAAGAGAAAGAAATAAATAAATAAATAATGAAAAAAATAAATAATAAAATAAAAAGAAAGAGAAGAAAAGGGATATATATATATATATATATATATATATATATATATATATATATAAAATAAAATCCCAAGCATGTGAGCAAGTTAAAATGCAACATTTTTTTGTTTTGTTATTACTTTAATCCTTTATTTTTGAAGAATTAATTTATTGTCAATAAATATGATGTGACACTCTTGTCGTCTTGCGATAAAGTTCAAATAAGATCTGATGAATGAGATTTCCCCCGCTCAGATCAACGATAGAGGATGATTTCACGAACCCCTCGCACTTTCAGAAGTTAACAAGGGGGGGGGGGGGGGGTGTGGGGGTTGGGGGTGGGTCCGAAGAGTAGATTTTTTATTACCGCCCGCTCATACGTGGCACCTCCAGGATGAATTCGGGACCCCCCTCTCCTAAACCACAAACCATCCCCCTTCCCTGAAAACTAATTTCCCATTCTCACCTTCATTCTCACCCCCACTCATACCCTGCCACTTGTCTCTTTGCTATTCACTCCCACCAGATAACCGTTACATAATTAATTTCTCTCACTAAAGAGATAATAACCATTAGACATTTAATTCTTCCTACCAACATCTAAATTTCTTTATTAGATGCGCCCAAAACTGGTTACACTATTAATTCATTCAAACCTCTTCTTTAAAAAAAAACCTTGCTACTCTGCGTACTTATTTTCACCATTTCAACTTCCAGTAGCACCAGTGTGGCCCCAAATTTCACAACTACGTAGAAATCTTCATACACTAGTAATTGTCATAGCTTGGTAATTCGACAGCCTAACCTGTAATTTGCTAATTGACAATGTCTTCTGACAAAGGAAAGTCGAAACTAGTTGTAGAAAGCCCTACATTGCCCTCTATTATTAACCTATATGAGCTCCCTCTGGTTGATACTCAATACTAAATCTAAGAAACCTAGTGCGAGTTCAATCTGTATGAACTCCACAACTGGGAAAACTAGAAATTCCTAAATGTTAGCAATAAGTTGAGTATTTTTCGTCTTTATTACCTATATTTTTCTTTCCCAAAACTCCTACCTTCCCAAAATTTGTCACCTGGTGCCATCTCAGGCATCTTCTTAGTCAAAGGGTTGTAATTTCCCAAAACAATGAAGTTTTAGTTTCCATTAGACCTGAATCCATATCCCAAGCAGTCCAAATAAATCTCCAAGCTCCTATGCACCCTTTTTCAACTAATTCCCTCATGGAGGTCTATTAGAAACCCACATTTACTCAATGAGCCCATATCTTTGAGTCTTTCCTACCTAAAAATTTTGAGTTATCTTGGAAATAATCTACGCTATTCTACTTCAATTTTTCCACAAATTTCAAGGAAAGTTATTTCTATGGTTTCCTATCTGTTAGGTTGCCCTACAGATCAATGGGAAGATGAATTAATATTTGGATTTTTATCAGTGTTCTCTGTGGGTAATAAGCCCTCATTGATTTTAAATTACAGTAATTTTTTGTCAAAAAATACTCATTATCAATTTCTAAAGTTTTTTGCTAAAGGTGCAATTAAACATCAATGAATTCTTGTGTATTTATTATTATTTCATCACGAAGATAGATTTAAGTTCCCATTGCATAAGTTAGATGCACAAGGAAAACTTCAATCAGTCATCCACTAGACTTCCTTGGTAAGGAAGAACACAAAAGAGTATTCCATCAGTGACTTTGTAAATTGGTTTTTTCATATGTCCTTATGTCTTCTTAATAGTGATGTTCTACCAAGGATTTCACCTCAAATCAAAAGAATTATGCACCTTATCAAGTAAGCCAAATTTGGTGACTAGTAACTTTACTAGAACTATACAGAGTTTAAAATATATCGATGTGAACTCCCTCCGTATAGGTTACCAGTATTTGTGCCAATAAGGATCTTTGCCTTACAATACATTAGGCAAATGATGAATATGGATGATTTTCATTTTGTATCTAGGAAGCAGAAAGCACAATTCAAGTTGAAGGCACATATTATCCCTTTTATTGTCAATACCAGAGAAACAATAAAGGAGGCATATAATTATTTAAAGTAGATCAAATTCAAGTTGATTTTTACTTGGTCCTATGATCCCTTGGGAATTACTTCAAGGTTGAGAGTTAAGCAGAAACCAACACCTTATTTACATACAACTAGGCTAGAGATATAACAATATGCAAATCAAGAAGAATGGTAGGAAAATACATTACAGGAAGCTGAGGAACAAATTGCTAGTCATACATCTTCGCAAATTCCATTTCCTCGAGAAAATGAGACCAGAAAATTGCAATAATTTTCTCTTCGTCGAGCCGTAGGAGCCTCTGATCTACAACTCCTCTAGGGTTCCTACATCAGGCGCTTGCGGCACTTGGGTTCACCCTCTCCTGCGCGGTGATCTAGTTGTCTTTCTGCTGGAGGCTACATCGCTCTCGCATGGGGGATCCATTTGCGGTCTAGCATCGGTTGGTTCCCTTCTTTGAGGGTGACCTTCTTCGACATGGATCATGGCGACGGCTCTGAAGACTCTCCTCCTCCACCTCTTGAGCTAGAAGCATTCAGATCTCTTGTCGCAGCTGCTGGGAAATGACAACCCTCTGGCCCTCAGCTCAGGTTTGTTAAAAAACTGGGAAGCATTCCAACGGTGTCTCTGTCGGTGGAAGATACTTGTAGATCAGCGTTGAATCTTGCCGAAAGAGGCCTTATTGGTCAGTTTACAGGGTTATGGCCTTCCCCAAAAGCTGTCGAAGAGTGGGTAAAGCATAACTGGACCCCCCTGGTCAAAGAAGGAATAAAAAGTTATTTCGTGAGCAAAGGTTTTTTTGTGTTCATGTTTGAAAATGTGGAAGATAGAAGTTTGATCTTCAAAAATGGGCCATATTTCATGGGCCCTCAAGGACTCTATTTGAATAAATGGTCCCCCGACTTTGATCCAGCTCAAGATGTGCCTACGGCGGTGCTGGTTTGGGTGTGCCTACCTCATCTTCCCCTTCATTGTTGGGGTCAGAACTCGCTACAATCCATAGGAAATGCTCTCGGCAGATATATAGACCAAGCACCAAGGAAGGATCAATACTCCTGTGCTCGAATCTGCGCAGAGGTCGACCTTGAAATCGGGCTTCCTTAAGCCATTAAGCTCTCGGTGGCAGACTGGACTCACATCCAAGAGTTTGACTATGAGCAGCTTCTCTTCAAATGCCGATACTTCCATGAATACGGACACTTCGCAAGATACTGTAAGAAGAAAAATGAGGAAACTAGAGAGAGAGAAAAATTAGAGCAATGGAAGCAAGCAAAGAAAACAACAAATAACAGGCAGAACAACAAAAACAAAGGCAAGGAGATAAGGAAAAAATCAGGGCAAGATACTGAAAGCCATCAAACTTTCGGGAACAAGGAAGCAACTAGCATAGTGGAGGACAAAAATCCCTTCGAATCTCTCACTCCTCCCCCAGAGCCTTCGGAGACAGAACAAGAAGATCCTCCCCAGACAAACAACATCAACTTTCAAGCTCCAGGTAACACATAAAATTTGAATCCAAGAAATAACTCTTCCCCTTCATATGCTGATATAATTAAACAGAAGAAGAAGAAGGTAGAAAACATGGGCTCCTCGGATGATGAGACCTTTGAAAGGCCATCCAAGCGAGTCGAAAGGAGATCAAACAAGGAAACCAGGGAAGAAGAATCAGAAAGGCAAAAAACCCTCGGAAGTCAAGCCACTATTGAAATGACTCTTGGGAGGAATACCAGACCAAGGGCTTCCAAGGGAGGAGGTCCCACCCCAACAAACTGTAAATGATGAATCTGGTCTCTTGGAACTGTAGGGGTTTGGGAAATCCCAATAAGGCAGAGGCCATCAAAGATTTAATGAAAATGGAACCCATAGACATACTCATGCTCCAAGAGACAAAAATAAAAGGGGAGATCCTTCTTAACACCAGTAATACCAAATGGAAATTTGATTCGGGAAAGGTAGTCAGTGCTAGAGGCTCGACTGGAGGAATAGGCACATTCTGGTCAAGCAATTCCTTCATTCTAGGCAGATTTTATGAGTCCCAACATTGGATATATACAGAACTACAACATACAGCAAGTAGTACCAAACTAGCCTTGTTTAACATGTATGTCCCAGTGCATTATGAGGAAAAAAATAGTGCTGGAAGATGCTCTCAGATTATCTAGAGCATCTTAACCCAACGAATATTTTCATAGGAGGAGATCTGAATATAATCCTAGATCCTAAAGAAAAGCGAGGAGGATCCTCTTCAAGAGACCCCTTCCTCTCCACTGTGGAAAATCTCATTTAGTTATGGGACTGAGTAGACTTTAAGCCTGTGAAAGGAGCATACACTTGGACAAATAATAGAACAGGGGAACATCATATCTCAGGATGGCTAGATTGATTCCTCACCAGTAGCTCTATCATGATGGACAACAGAATTGTTTTCTCGAAGATCCTTCCTAAACTGACTTCGGGTCATAAGCCAATCCTACTATGCATAAAGGAAGAAGAAGATCCCGGTCCCCTTCCATTTAGATTCAGCCCTCTCTGGGTCAAAAGGGAGGGGTTCCTTGAAACTGTACATACAGCATGGAAAACAGATGTCTCAGGCTCCCCAAGTTTTGTATGGGAGCAAAAAATGAAAAAGACTAAGAAGGCATTAAAAGAATGGATAAAGAAAGCCACTAAGACCCCCACCAGCCAGAGGAAAGAAGCAACAAATCAGTTGGAAGAACTTCAGCTTGGTTTGGAAGAGAAAGATATTTCACCCATGGATTTAGACAAAGAAAAATACACCCAAAGGAAAGCATATAGCTCCTTCAGAAACGAGGAAGAATACTTGTGATTAAAGTCTCGTAGTTTGTGGCTCAAAGCAGGGGATAGAAATACTACATATTTCCATAGATAATACAGGGCCCACCTTTCGTGAAATCACATTGCAAAAATTACTACATCCAGTGGACAGGTATACAGAGGATTTGAACAAATTAAGGAAGTCGTTGTAGAGCATTTCCAAAACCTCCTTAGTGCTGGAAAAGATGGGAGTGAGGAGGACATCGTAGAATTCCTAACAAACATTCCTCAACTAGTTAGTTCAGATGACAATGACACCCTTCTAAGCCCTGTCTCAGAAGAAGAAATATCAAGCATTGTTTGGTCCATGGAGCCAGATAAAGCTCCTGGGCCTGATGGATTCTCAATTCACTTTTATAGAGTACGTTGGGAGCTAATCAAATCTGATCTTTTGAGAATGGTTCAAGGTTTCATGAGGAAGGCAAAGGTAGGAGGCGGCATAAATTCCACCTTCCTCACCTTAATTCCAAAGGAAGCAAACCCAGGCTCATTCGATAGATATAGACCTATCTCATTGTGTAATTCATCCTATAAGATTGTGGCCAAGCTGTTGGCAAACATAATCAAACCACTACTACAAAAATTAATTTCTCCTACCCAAGGTGGTTTTGTGAAAGGGTGACACATTCTGGATAACGTCATCCAAGTACAGGAAGCTCTGCACTCCAGTCACTTGCGAAAAGAACAAGGTATGATCATCAAACTGGACATGTGCAATGCCTTTGATAGAGTTAACCGCTCTTTTTTGTACAGGGTTCTATTATCTTTTGGTTTCAGTCAAGACTTCATCAATTTAATCAAAGCTTTCCTGGAGAAGATATGGATAGCACCAATGATAAATGGCAGACCAGCAAAATTCTTCTTAGCCACCAGGGGCTTGAGGCAGGGTTGTCCCCTTTCACCCTTTCTCTAAATCCTGATGGCAGATTCATTAAGTAGAAAGTTGACTTTGGAAAAACAAAATGGCAGTATACCAGGGATCAAAATCGAGAAAGGTATAGAACCAGTGAGTCATGCACTTTTCGTTGACGAATCTCTCTTGCTAGGGGGGGCCTCTTCAAGAATATCAAACACCTTCAGAACCATTCTTCAAAAATTCTGCAGCATCTCGGGAGCACTGGTAAGTGAGAGGAAAAGCGCGGTGTACGGTTGGAATATAGACCAACACTCAATTGAGAAAATTGCTAAAGATCTGGGATATACAAGGCATGCAGAATGGGAAAAAATCAAATACTTGGGTCTCCCTATAACGATGGGCTCCAATAGAAATCATCTGTGGGAGGAAGTAATGTCAAAATTTAAAAAGAAGATAGTAGTGTGGGGAGGCTTCTGGCTATCTACAGGTGGTAAACTCGCGCTTATTAAATCTGTTCTCTCGGCTTTGCCCACATTCCAAGCTTCTCTTATGATGGCTCCTAAATTCATTTCAGAACAAATCTCCAGGCTCATGTGCAATTTTATGTGGAAAGGTGGGCATGGGAACACCAATAGATTCCATCTAATCTGTGGGGAAACTGTGAAAAGACCAATGGCAGAAGGAGGACTTCAAATACGCGACCCTGTGCATGCAAACTTGGCTCTGGGTTGCAAGTTGTTATGGCAGCTCTGCGCTGAGCCTAACCATCTAGTCAGCCAGATCTTCAAGCAGAAATGTCTCAAAAATCAGACTATCAAGACCTTCAAGCTGGAGAAAGACCCAAAAGGAACGCAGGCCTGGAAACTATGCATTAGAGGCATAGAGTTTTTCAGAACCCACCTATATCGCATTCCAGGGAATGGGAAAAAAACCAAGCTATGGAAAGACTGTATAATGGGACACCGCCCTCTTACCAAAACAAGGAGATCTCTGAGATTAGAGACTGGCTTTGAGCAAAAGGCATTAGGAAAATCGAGGATATCTCAGAATGGGACAATAATGGCAATTGGCAGAGATGGAATTTCCCCAGAATTCCAAAACAATTAAACGCTCAGTTGGCAGCCCTCAACGACGCAATCTCTGACTTTGCTCCAGTTCACATTGATGATGAAGACACTTGGGGCTAGGGCAAGAATGGAGTGTATATAGCAAGCCAAGGATATTACCAACTGCAAATCAAACAAGACTCACCATACCGGGAAACTATGTGGAAGCAGATTTGGGACAACTTCAACATTCCCAAAATCAACTTCTTCTTTTGGACATTATTTCACAACAAAAATCTTACTGGAGAAAATTTGTGCAAAAGGAATATAGCAGGGCCACACAGATGTGCCCTCTACAAAAGAGATCTGGAAACTGCAAATCATCTGTTCATAGTGTGTGATTTTGCGAAGGAGGTATGGTCCACCTTCTTCTCCGGGTTGAATGTGAGCCCCCCAACTCAAAGCACGATAGCCTCCATGTTCACTTCCTGGAACGCCAACTATCAGCAAATCAATTTGGCAAAAAGTGTGGATAGTTGTTCCAAAATATGTTTGCTGGAAAATCTGGTTAGCCCGAAACGAGATTATTTTTAATAACACTGAGTTTCCCGCAGCAAAAGTGGCGGAACAGGCAAAGAAGCTACTCTTAGAAACTCTTAATCACTCTTCATTAAAGGAAGACAACTCCCTAAGAAGCGAAGAAAGAGCGTGGTTGGAAGATTATACGAGAAAGGCCAGACATTCAGCAAATATGCGCCCAAACCACAAGGAAAGATGCCAAATCCGTGAATCTGAGGACAACTTCCGCAAGTGGTGGAAATCCTAGGACAAGTGTACTATTTTCTTTGATGGAGCCTCAAAAGGCAATCCAGGGAGTTCAGGAGCAAGAGGTGTGATCTTCTTTCAAAACGGGAAAAAAAAAAAAAAAAAAAATCATCTGGGGCCTTGGACTGAAAACCAACGATCAAGTTGAAATTCTCAGTCTCTTGAGAGCCTGCCAAATTGCCAGAAAAGAAAACCCAAACGAAATTCTAATCATAGGTGATTCAGAATTGTTGATAAAAACAATGGTATAAAATAAAAGGCTCAAGGATCCAGCACTGAATAAGCAGCTAGCAAGAGTAAACAGAACTCTGAAAGACTTCCATTCAGTTCAAATATGCCACATTCTTAGAGGACTAAACAAAGATGCAGACATATTGGCAAATATTGGATGCTCTCTACAAGAAGTAATGATTAGCATAAATGCAGAATATCTGATCAAGGCAACCATTCCTTAACTGGAAAGAGTGTTTTTCTAACTTTTGGAAATTGTAATGGTTGATTAGGCTTAGCCCGACCAGCTCTCTATCAATAAAACTTAACCGTTTCAGTTAAAAAAAAAAAAAAAATGAGACCAGAAGATCAAGAGAAAGTCTGTAGACTCATAAGCTCAAGCTATAGGTTTCACAATTTTCAAAAGGAGAAAGAAGACAAAAACTCATGAAGAGTCCTCAGAAGGAAAGAATTCATAGGAAAAGGCTACAATGGTGTTATCAATATTTCCTACAAATTATTTTCCACAAATTGAAGAAATCAAAGATTCTACTGTGTCTTTTGTTTCTCAAGATACAACGCAGCAAAATATTGTTTCTAGATACAGAGAAATTAAAAGGAAGAATGAAGCATTAAAGGCCACTACTTATTCATAATTTTGGAAGTAGTCTTCCACTACAAAACATAGACTTTTGTTGTTAGGGTCCCACCCTAACCCCCTTATTCATGTCATGGGATCACGTCATAGTCAAGAGTCAATAAAGCCCATATTAATATTTGTAAGTGGTTAACCCGCAATTAATGAAGGGACCATAGTTAGTTGCAAATGGGCGGTAGTATTAAATAAAGGGTAAATGGGTGGTAGTATTAGATAGATGGTATTAATAAAACCCACGATATTGGCCCGTGGTATTGCATGTATGAGTCATATATAAAGGATAGAGTCTCCCTGCGAGCAGTATCGTGTCTTGTTTTGTAATCGAGCTCTGCTCTATTGGAGGTTGCCCCCTCGAAGAGGCCTGTGAACATTTCTCTCTGAGTAATAAAATCATTGCTATTCTGTGTTCTGGGTATATTTTCTTCGCATATTCTGTGTTCTTGGTATTTTTCTCGCATATTCTCTGTTCGGTATTGCTTTGCAGGTTAAGAAGCATAACACCCTACCATGTGCATTGAGTAGGGATGTTCGAGAGGACAGATCTCTGGAGGTATGTAGTGATAGGGATGGTGAGGAAGAAGTGATTCGTTGATTTTGAGCTGTCTTTACATAGGTTGCACCAAAAAGGTCCATGTTGGCCTCTCTTGATAAGATTGTCTCTAGTGTAAGTATTGTTTTTCAAAATTGACCACATGAGTAGTCTGGTTCTAGGAGGTGCTTTGAGTTTCCACGTGCCTTTCCACCATAATTCTATAGGTTGAGGTCTATGAATGCTTGCTAAACAGAGGTATCCCTCTTTGGGAGAGTAACACCCTTTTGTTGCATGCGCCTAAATAATCTCATCCTACCCTTCTACTATTATGATGTGTGATTCGGTTAAGGCAACTGTGTAGTCTACCCAATGTTGATGCCAGTGTTGAGGAATGTGTAGATTGTAGGCAAATTTCTAGGCCTAGTGGAGAAAGGTGGATCAATGCATGTCAGCAATGTGGTTTATGTGAGTAATGCCAGAGTTGGCAAGGAGGGGCGTAAGTTCTTTAGGTAGCTTGTGGGAATTACCACACCCAATCCATGGGTCCAGCCTGATGCAGATAGATGTGCCATCTTGTATTCTCCAAATGAGTCCATCTCAAATGAGTGGCAAAGATTTTAGCCCTAATTTTCGGGTGACTGATATCCCTATTTTATTCCAAATTCTCTGTTTGAGCCAGTCCATAAGATTTAGGGGAGCTATGTACTTAGAGGAAGCCACCATAGTCCAAAGGCTATTTGTTGTGATCAGTTGTCATCCTAGCTTGGCTGCTAGAGTAGAAGTGAAGTCTTCCAGTTTTTTTATACCCCACCCTCCCCATTTATTTGGGAGGGTAAGAATATCCCATTTTTCCAATGCAAAAATCCTCCCTGTTTGTTTTCCTTTCTAAAGGAACTTGTAATAGATATTGTGTATTCTAGTAAGGATTCCTCTAGGTATCCAAGCTAGGGACATCCAGTACACCGGAGTGGCTTTAAGAACAACTTTGATGAGTACTAGTCTTTCAACCCTGGAGAGATACTTCTGGTACCAGATATTGAGTCTTCTTTCTAGCTTTGAGATTAACCATGTCCAATTGGCTATTTTGTAGCCATGGGGCTTCAGTCTGTAACCCAGATATCTGAGTCCATCCTCCAACTATAAAAGGGTGAAGGGGAACCAGTGAAGAGAAAATCATGTGGGGTGCAATCTGAGGCTGTAATGGTGGATTTAGAATTTTTTATGACCATGCCAGTTGCAGTTTGAAAAAGGGAGATGGTATTCTATAGGGTAGTACACATCTGTCAGTGATCCTGATTCCCATGAGTCTTCCCCTGTGGTGCATATATTTTATAAGTCTACTAAGCCACTCCATAACTAGGAAAAAAAAAAAAAAAAGTGTATAAGGGGCACCCTTTCTTGAGGCCTCTTTCAAAGTGAAAGAAAGGTGTTGCCACTCCATTGACCAAGACACTAAAGGATATGTTTGTGATGCAACACATGATCCATTTTATAAATTCATATGGGAATCCTAAATGAGTTAGTAGCATTTGGAGGTATATCCAACTTACAAAAAGAAAAAAAAAAAAGAGGAGCGAGGGGGATAAGGGGCACCTTTTCCTGAGGCCTCTTTCAAAGTGAAAGAAAGGTGTTGCCACTCCATTGACCAAGACACTAAAGGATATGTTTGTGATGCAACACATGATCCATTTTATAAATTCATATGGGAATCCTAAATGAGTTAGTAGCATTTGGAGGTATATCCAACTTACCCGATCAAAAGCCTTTGAGAGGTCTACCTTTATGATCATACCTTTAATCTTCTTTGTCTAGATGGAATGCATCACTTCTTGAGCAATACCAATCGCTTCATAAATTTGACGATCCTGGAGGAAGGCAAATTGTTCTGAGGAGATGTGGGTGGAGAGAATGGGTCAGAGACAGTTTTCTATGATTTTTGCAATCATTCTATAAATTCAATTGCACAAGGAAATGGGGTGGAAGTCATCAAAGGAGGTTGGGTTGTCTAATTTGGGGATGAAGGTGATGAAAGTGGAATTGATGGTCCTATGCATACGACCAGTGGTCCTGTATTCTTCAATGACCTTGAGTCGATCATCTCCAAAGATTTCAAAAAAGGCTCTATAGAATTCCACCAACCAACCATCTGGTCCACAATATTGTCACACTTAAACCATTTCAAAGTAGCCTCTAGTTCCCCTATAGTGACTACCCTTTTTAGCTCCATCTCATTCTCCTGATCTACAAACCGAGGGAAGAGTTGTGCTACTATGATGACTTCAGCAAGAGTGGAATTGGGATGTGCCTAATAGATCTGTTTGAAGTGTGTTGTGGCTAGAGAGGGCAGTTGTTGGAAGCTATGCACGTCATTCCCCTGCTCATTTGTCAGTTTCCATATGGTATTGATTGTCTTTCGGCCATTTTCAAAATTGTGGAAATTTTTTGTGTTGTCATCTCCCTCCATCAACCATATTTCTCCACTTCTCAATCTCTAGGTTTCTTCCTGATATTTTAGGATTTTTCCTCTCTTCGATATTAACTTGGTGAGCTTATCCTTTTGATCTCTTTGTTAGCGCTCAAATCTACCTTAGGTTGAAATAAGGTAAAACTCAAGGCTACATCAAACCACGCTCAGCCTCGTAGCTAGCCCTATGAGGACAGGAGAGGGCTCTCTTTGGGTCAATCTCAGCAAAAGGTAATCATTGAGGCTCGAGATGAATAAATTGGTAATTAATTTTAGGCTAGGTATGAAGTATAAGGAGTTTGAAATTGATTTTTTGGAGTTTTGTTGAATCTAAGGGAAAGGCAATTTTGGGTGCGGGGATGAGACACAGCTTTTGCAGAGGTCTACTTGGGGCAAGGTAGGCGATTGTCTTGATGCTTTTAAAGAGAATGAATGGCTAGGTCTGATTGGTGAGAAGTTAAGGAGAGCAAGAAACTTTCAAGGATTCTCCATAAACAAATGAAAACATGGAAAATCAAACAAACTTAAAGGCAGAACATAACAAATTATGGATTCTACCTTAACACTTCATTTTTTCGATTGCAGGAGATAAAAGAAGGAAAATGATACACATAAACAACTTAAAAATACTGAAAGAAGCACACCATCAAGACATAAAGCCACATGAATCCCAAACAGTGCTGCAAAACCCTGGTCTTTCCTTTGCTAAAAATGCAGAGAAAATATGTACAATAAAGTGTCAAGCTTTTCCCAAGAGTCCAACCCTTGCTACTGACTGAAAATTTACATATATAGATCAAGCTAACCTCATTCCCTAACCTCTAGGGTCGAGCTCCTCCTTCTAGGAGCAGTTTGAACAAATTCTAAACATGGAGCAAGAATCTAGGTGACCAAAACAGCCTGCCTCTAAAAAGAAGGAAATTGATTCATTACATTAATTTTTTGCTAATTTGTGAATGAATCATCTAGAACAAGGTAAAAAGGTGCCAATTTACCTCATACACATCAAATTACATCAAGCTAGGTCAAAAATCACATCAAGAAGTGAAACTGGTGAAAACTGGCCGAATTCCTGATCTGGAGGAGGAAAACCTGATCAAAAACCTATATGCGTAGCGCCTTGGTCTCTATGCGCAGCGCACCTTTCAGAATGATTTTGAGGCACTTCCTAGCATCCAAATTGAGCTCACAATAGCTCGTTGGAAAGCCCTGGATGTCTACTTTCCAACCCAAGTAGAATTTCCCAATTTGGAGCTCATCTGCCCCCTCAAAATTGCATTCTGCCAGAGGTACTTGCTGCATGACAAACCCAAAAATACCAAGTTTTCCTCCAGCAAGTGTCCCAATCAAAAGCGAGCACGCAGGCGCGCTGCTCATATAGCTGAAAAACGTATTTTTGGGACCAAAAATTTCAAAATGACAAAAATTTCTCCAAATTTGCTCAAATTCGGAGTGAAGACCCTCCATCATGTGTTATGCTTAGCTAGCGAAGCTTCGGCCAAAACTCGAAGTGGATCCGACCTCTTTAGCCGTTTTAGTGCTTGGCTCAACCTCCTTTTCAAAATCTTCATTTTTACTTTGTTGACATGCATGCGAGCCCAATAATGATGTTTCATGTGACAGAGCATGTCTTTATCTCTATTAGCATTTGCCAACAACTTCTCTAAGTGGATGTTGACCCTCTCGAGCCAAGTCTCCCGGTCAGCTTCTATCTCCTGCTCAATAGGTGTCATCTCATGTATATGTCTTCGGGCAGCCTGTCGGTATTCACGGATTTGTCGCAGCTCTATAAGTGTGTGTTGATCCTCTAACTGTTTATTGCGCTGCTCCAAATAATTGATCACCCATTTTGCTTTCAGCAATTTGTCATTCAAGTTATTAATCTCAGCTTTCTGCTCTTGGATGATCTCTTTCAGTTTCGAGCTAGGAGAGCTCCTATCCACATCAATAAATGTAGCATCAATATCATGGCCTCCTGAAGGGCCCTTCTTATGCCTTGACCTCTTGCCCCTGTCCTGAACCTGTACCTGTACCTGTGCTGAAGAAGAAGGCGAGACCCCTTCCACACCATGTGGAGATAGTACTCGTCGTGTAGCTGCAAATAAGGCCCTGTGGCCTCGCTGATATGTCACATACACCAGAGCATTGACATGCTCGGTCTCAGGAATGTCAAACTGCTGTGAAGGCCCTCCCTCATCATGAACTATCTCTGGAGGTGGCTGAGGGGCTGTGAAGAAGTCACGAGAAATAAAATCCTCCCAAGTAATGCCCTGTTGTGCCAACTGATGAACCACTACGATCTTGATCAATGCGTAATGATAAATATTGCTATCCTGCTGTGCTGGGGTCTTCCTTTGTACAAGAGGCACCATCCTCTCTATGTTGTGAAACATGAAGTATGGAATGTTCATCATACATACCCTTGTAAAATGCATCAACAAACGGACATGGTACGCATAAAGACGGGGGAATCTGCCCTCACAACTGAAATACCGAATGATAAGTTTCATCAAAGGTGCAAATTGATCATTCAGGTATTGGAAAGGAAAAACTCTGCTCAAGTGCCTCATATACGCAGGTTTGATGTATGGCTCATAGTAGGATTTCTCTAACTGCTAATGTTTATTCCATTGCTCTCCAATATTTGGTATCCCAGTGGCCTCTACGATAGTCTCTGGTGACAAAATGAAATCAACTCTGGTGAGGTTTACATGGCCATCATGTAAATGTAGAACAAACAAACGAGCTAGTTCACGATGATGATGGAATTGTGAAATTAATTCACAATAGCGATAGCATGACTGATGACGAAAACAATCCATTGCAAGCGGGCAAGCCTGCAATTGAACCAAAGAAATAGGCTCTTCCCTGAGAGGCTTACCACCTTTGCCACCTCTGCGAGACCTCCGTGGCACATTACCCTCTGTTGTGGAATCACTGTCATACTGCTGCTCATACACTGAATTTGTGTTTGACATGGCTTTGGTCTCAAGATGTCTGTGATATGTATAGTGATATAGGTGTGGTGAAGTCAAAATTTCAATGCATACTCAAAACCCAAATATGTTTATCAAAGCATCATCAAAACCGAGCCATAATGGTAATGCTCAGTTTCAATGAATTGGCATAAAACAGTCACTGTTTGACAAATAGTAATGTGTACCCTTTTGCAATGTTGACCAAAACTTTACAAATGAGTATGGGACTGTTTTTCATCAATGGAGGATGGGAAATCTTCACTAAACCACCCATATGTCCTTTAAAAAACCCTTAAGGAATGATTTTGACATGAACATAGGGTTTCATTTTTCAAGACCCAATACATCAAATTTCCCATCTTGAAACACACTTCAAACATTGACTAAGCAGCAATGAAATACCTACTTGCATGTTTTGGAGTGGATTTGGTATGATCTGGTCACATGAACAAATTTTTCTTGGTGCTGTAACCCAGTGTGCAGCGCACAAACCCAACGCGCAACGCACCTCTATATGCGCAGCGCCTTTGTTAATTTACACTTGCCAGTGAGGCCCAATGCGCAGCGCACCTCTATATGTGCAGCGCACACCTTGTATGAGCAGCGCACCTCCAAAATGCTTTCCAGGGGTATGAAATGCAGTTTTCGGCCTTCCAAATTACTCAAGCACGATTTTGCCTTGGGATATTTTGAATAAATGAACTCGTTTTCCCCTTTTATAGGTGAGGAAAATATCTCACTTTGATTTAAATTTGCTTGATAACCCACTTTATAATGTTTGGCACTTTGACATTTGAGCTTTAATACAATGTTTTTCTTTGGCTTTTTCTGAGTCTTGAACTGATAATGTTTTGTTGATTTTTGCAGGGATCCGATATTTTGGCTTTGGAAAAGATCAGAGGCTTGCTCTGAAACCTTTTGAGATACAATAAATACAATTATGTACAATCACAATTTTTAGTTCCAAAATAGAGTTTTGGACTAAAAATGTTTTTAAATGCTTTTTGAGGAAAAATATTAAATGAAAATATTTTAAAACCAACCTCATGGCCTACGGGCTTTTATTATGTGTATGCATGGGACAGAAAACCCTAAACTCTAGGAATAATGACCCTTTTTTAACGAACCTAATCATTTATGATGGTGAATGCAATGATCATGTACTTCGGTGATTTTTTGAGAAATTTTTGACTAACCCCACAGGGACAAGCATGAGGGAACACAAGACAACTAGACCCCCTCATCGGTCAATGGCATGCCCCTAACGAAATGCAACGAAGTGGAACGAGTGAGACACCTAAAAATGATATGCAAAAGCGAAAAGATCTCTAACAGAGGGCTGTAAGGACTGACTCTAACACTCTTGATATGAAAACCCCTCCTTGCTCATCCTCCAAAGCATAAATTTTTGATTCAACGTCCCTTAGGGTTTGTACTTCTTGTTCTCTCTTACTATGTGTCCAAATTTTTGATAACCTTTTCAGCTGTTTTAAGTTTCTAACAAAGCCTTCTGTTATGTTCCCACCAGCAACAGGGGGGTGGGACTTCCAGAAGTTAGTGACCAATCAAGTATAGGCTATGTTAGCTCCCTATACCAATAGGTTTCATTTTTCATGATTGACTGGGGAAGTGCTAAATATGATCATCCTTTTTATACTACAAAGGTTACATATGTTGATCAATCTTCACACTGCATAGGTGGTTAACTTGTGCCACAATTGATGATTAACCAGACAGCTTAATCCTGGCTAGATCATGTTTGAATTTCACTTGTCTAAGAATAGAGAATGGAGGTCTGCACAAACAGTTTAAACTTGGCAGGCTAGTAGTTAGGAAGAGAAGAAAAGGGTCTCAACAACTTAATCTGAGACCTGGAAGAAATAAGGGTAGACTTAGATAGGAGGGCAGCCAAAAGAAAAGAGAAGGATCAAGGTTTTCCAGTTCAAGTGCACCTAATGAGAATGAAGAAAAAATGCTAGGTATACTAGGTTGGGTAGGCAGTTTTGAGGGTACAAAGGCATGGTTTGTGAGCAATTTTCTCTTTACAATGACTTCCCATCTCATAAAATCATGGGGTACCATGGCAAGGTGGCTACAGATCAAAGGTAGCATGACTAATTCCCCTCCTCATCTTCCCAAAGAAAAATTTACTAACACTCCCCCCAAAGGGTAAAGAGATCTGCTCATTACCTTTAGCCTACTTCATTTCATGGCAAAACTAAGTAAGAAGATGTTTTACCTAGGTAAAACAAGCCACATTTCTTGTGTAAAAAGTCTTTATTTTATCTTGCCAAAGTTTCCTAAAGCCTCACCATTTGTCATTCTTTCCTCTCCCCTTGGCCTAAGTTTTCACTTTATAAAACTTAGCCTAAGCCATACAAGCCCCTCCCCCACAATCATATTAACCTACTAACCTTACTATATAACTCCTATGAATAGCTTCCCCCTCCTTAGTATATAAATACATAAAAAACCCCCAAAAAAGAAGTACCCCCACCCTGGGCTGACTATAGCCATATTTTACATTTTTTTAGGGAGTCATTGGCCCACCAGGGGCCAATAGCAACCCTCCACACACCCATCGGGATTTATATAGCCTTTGGCTAAATAAATAGCCTAAACCCGCAATTTTGCTCGAAAAACCTACATTGCCTAATTCCGCAAATACACAGAAAAACATTACAAAACATAAAAATTAACGTGGGTCTGCCACCGTTAAAGACCCGCCAGCTCGATCGCTTGCCAGCCACCCGATCGCTGCTTCCAGATCCAACCGTAGTCGGTGATTTTGGAAGCCCCAACCTGCCAAAGAATAGCGTCTGGGGGATGGGCGGTATTTTCGCCGTACCGAGGACGCGTGTCAAGTGCTTGGTGTGTTCAAAGCCCCCTCCCCGAAACCACTTTCCCCCAAAAGCGGTGCGATATTACTGCTTACCACCTGCCCCGTCCCTGTTGATGTCATGATTATGTCAACTGATGATTTCATCCACGACGTCATCCACCATGTCACCCGCCACATCATATGTCATGTCAACATCCGTACCCACTAAACGACAAAATGACGTCATGCTGACGTCATCCCAAAAAAGTGCCCATAACTCGCCAAAGTCAAAATTTGTGGGTAAAAAGGGTAAATGTAATGTTTTTTACCATTTCCTGTTTATGTTCTCCGCACACATGTACATGCAAATTACATCAAAAACACCATTTTCGACCGTCCAAATCTAACAACCAGCAAGCAGAGTGCCCAGCTCGGCCCCTTGACCCACCTGGTTGCCTGCAAGTCGCCCATTTCACCGGGAATACAGGTATTTACCATCAATTCGCTCCTATCCCTGTTTTCCATTAGTTTCTCTATAAAATTAGCACCAACACCCACAATTTAAAGGAGAAAACAATGTGTTGTTGCCCATAAATCCTCCATAAGCCTTTGAGGTGCCAAATTCACTGAAAATCCATACAGTCATCTGAAATTAAGCTCGTCCGGCCCTATAAACTCCCCAAAGAACCTCCCAGACTGTCTTTTTCCCACAATTGAAGTCCACTGTGCCAAAAAAGCCCACTGCTCCTACTTCTCCAGCTGATATTACTCCACAGAACCTAATTCAAGCCAACAAACCAGTTCTAACTGTGAAAATCCCGGGGAATATTTGAAGCCATCCTCCTCCTCATTTTTTGCCTGCACAGAGCCAGAAGTTCCAATTCTAAAAGCAATACAGCCAAGCCATGGAAGGTCCAGTGGCCTTAAACATCACCCCCCTCAATGCACCCCACAAAGAGTTAGAACATTTGCCCTTGGCTGATAAAGATTACCTAATCCAAGACCTTGAAGGTTTCCAAAACCATCTTCAGGCAGTCTGTGAGCTCAGAAATAGTTACTTGAATCAAGAGGATGTATGTGGTATTTGGGAATCAAACTTGCCCAGATATTACCTCCCCTCTGTGAACATCTTCCCTGAGATTATCCACCTCTGTTTTGAGAACTATAAGCCAACAAATAAAGCAGTTAAAAGTCCATCTGGGAATACTCTTTTCTATATCACTCCTGACTCTATCAACCAGATGTTGAACTTTAAGCCAACACACAACCAGTTTCCTCTTACCATGAAGTACTTGCTAGATGAAGGTCCCAAACTCTCCAACACAGAAATAGCCAGAATTGCCAAAGTATTCATGAGGGCAGATAGCCAGCCCCAGCACCCACCTCCTTTTCATTATGCCTCCTTCACTGAAATGGGTAGGTTAGTGGTTGATTTGATATCTTTTGTGTTGGGGTTCAAGACAAGTGAGCACATTGATGAAACCATACTAGTTATGCTATCCATTTTTACCCTAGGGCAGCCCCTTGCTGTCAGGTACAATTATGCCAAGTTTATTGCCAACAAGATGCATGACCAATTGTTGAGGCTGGACAGGGAGGGAATCTTCAAATATTCTTCTTATATATATCATCTATTTTTATATTTCTAGCCAGATATCTTCCAATTCCCCATTAGAAAATTGGGCCACAAAGGAGAGAGGAGGTCTGTTATTTTTTGGACTCCAATCTTTCATGATATATGCACCTCTCCCTACTCTTATTGTGAGTTTATTCATCTATTTGTGTACCCTGTCTCTTGCCTCTTGATGAGAACTCCTCCTCCCAAACTGACACATGATATGCAAAGGATACTACAACTCTCCAAGAACTATAGAATAGGTGACTGGTATTTCTACCAGAATCACACTATTCTCAGGATATATGGTTGTGAGTTGTGCCCTTAGAGGCTGCCCAGATATGTGCCAATGAGACTCTTTGCCTTGGAATATTTCAGGCAATTCATCAACTCAGATCTGAGCCACTTCCATATCACAAAGAAAAAGGCCCAATTGAAACTCAAAGACCAATTAGGCCCCTTTTTTATGAACAAGAAAGAGGGATGGAAGGATGATGATGAGCTATTGGGTCAAACATACAGACTCAAGAGAAGCTTTTGGTTGGTACCCGACGACCCATATGGCTTCATCAACGCAAGAAGGATAAAATATAGGCTAGCATCTTATGAACATTGCCGCATCCCTGACATAGAAAAATATGCCAACCAAGATGAGTGGTTACAGGGAACCCTAGTTGAAGAGTTAACTGAAGAAGAAAAAATGGAACAAACCATGAAATATTTGGAAAAAAAATCTTGACTTGGAATCTTGTGGGCAGGTATCTTTCAAAAAGCCACAACCAACTAGGGAGAGCTCATCAACTGCCACAACTGCACAATAGGTTGCCTAGGAAAGGACTACACCAGTAACAGGGACAACAAAGGGCAAGAAGTTGGTAGTGCCAGAACAAGAAATCATGGAAGAGCAGCCTACTACTTCAAAGGAACACAGCCAAGGGGAAGCCCCTTCATTACAAACACAAGCACTAGAGGTACCAGCTCTGCAGACTCCTCTTCCTGAGGAGAAAAGCAAGAAAAGGGACCGAGAAGAGACCACACCTGCAAGTGGGTCAACAAGTCAGCAAGAGGCCAAGAGGCAAAGAGTAGATCCTCCTGAAGAGGACACTGTGGAAGACATTACTGAAAGCCCAAGAGGAGAGAGAGTCGTTAGCCAACAGACTTCTACTAGCTCTCACAGACAAGAAGGAGGGAGACAGCATCGAATGGAAGTATCCTCCTCAAGGTCACAAGCAAAGAAACCATCAGACATCAAGCAGTCATTCAAGGAGATTAAGGCTCAGAATGAGTTATTAAGAATTCAATTGTATGACCAGTTTCTTAAGATGACACCCTCCAAACAGCATAGACTAATGGCGGCCTATGACATGAAGGAGGAAAAGATGATTTTCAGTCATTTCAAGGCCAAAGTTCAGCAGCCCTAGTTTGCAGCTGACTACATAAGGACCAATCTAGAGGTCCTTGCCAAGGACATTCACCCAATGGATCAAATCGAATTACACAAGCAAACAGGTGAAATGGTTTATGCCACACTGGCAGACAAAGAAATGCTGGCCCACCAATTGAAAGATTCACTGAGTAACACATCTGCTCAATTGGACTTAGAGAAGATCCCTTCTCTAGCCAAAGACAACTAAATAAAGACTCTGGAGGAAATAATTGTTGAGCTGGGACATGATCCCAAGGATGCCAAGGCCACCAAGGCATTGATAAAAAAGAAGGAGGAGGATATTGCTGCCCTCAGAAAGCAGTTGAAGCTGCCTGTAACCATGCATCCCCAAACAACAGATCTAGCACAAGAAAAGGCAGAAGAGGATGTCATGGATCTATTAATGAGAGTGAACCAAAGGCTGATACAGACAGAGCAAGAGCTAGAGAAAGCATTACAAACTAAGCAGGGAGAGTCAACCTCCCAGCCACCCCAAACAACTCCAACAATTGTCTCTACTTCCCCCACAGACACAGCAGCAATCCCTCCCACTGAACCACCAGTGACAACAGGTACTGAGACCACAGATGCTACAGCAGCAACAACAAGAGATCCTGAGACCAGCATGAAAATGGAGGAAATGATGAAGGCAGTGAAAGAGCTAGAAGCTCAAATGTCAGAGCTCAGAGAGACAAAAGAAAAACTAGCCAAGCTAGAAGTGAGCTATGACAAATCAAAAATGACAGTAGCAGAGAAGACCAGAGAAGTGAAGGCCCTGGAGAACAAGGTGAAAACACTAGAAAAGGATCTCACCTTACATAAACCTCTGGTAGATATTAAAATGATTTTGTGGACTAAGACTGGCCAGTCCATTACTAACCAATGGAGGTCAATTTAGACAATGTATGAGAAAATGGAATTAATAGACAGGGCACAAGAACAAATACAAAGGACCTGGGCATCATTAGGAAATATACCTGATCAGGCCAATGCACTTATCCATTTTTTGAACACCAATACCAAGGAACAATTGGCAGCTTTAGAAATCAATGACAGGACAGGCACCATTTTGACAATAAAGAAGGTGTTAACAATGAGGACTCTTATACAGACTCTAGAAAGAAGGTGTCAGGAGATGCAGATGGATATTAATACCTTCACAGAGAAATTGACAAGCTTGCAGCAAAGGGGTTTACCCAGTCTAGTAACAAGCAATCAAAAGTTGTTATCTCATCAGCAATATGCTCATCAGGTGAACATGTATGTGACAAATCAGACCACTGCATCGTCCAGCAGCTCAGAAAACACAGGACCTCCTTTTGGACAAAGCTTGTATGACAAATTGGAAGGATTATTTTTCATAGAACATGAAATAAATCATCTGTTTGAGGTCAAGCCCATTTTTTACAGATATACTGAAGCTGATGAGATACTAATAAAGATACAAAGACACCAATTGCCCATACAACACTGGTGGCAAAGTATGCTGGAAGTTTTGCCTAAGTAAATCCTGATCCTTTTTGCCTGTACAGCTGGTCAAAGGGAAAGACACGTGGCAGAGGTAAATGAAGGAGCTCAGGCCAGGATCAGGACACATTAAAGATGAATCGATAGCAGGTAACAAATCAGGATAGCAATGCGGGAAAGCAAAGCAAAGACATAACTGCCAGCTGAATTCCAGGGTGAAAAAGTCTAAAATGTCTTGTCAGTAAAGAAGCTAGCACAGCTACAATAACTCCTGCCTTCATTTCTGCCTTTATTTCTCTGAAAAAGTAGTTGAAGGAAGTTATTACTCCTTATCTTATCACTGATATATTTTGTAGACTCTCTTTTTGTATAAATACCCCCCCAAAGAATGTATTCGAGGTTGGTGATTCTCCCATTTGAACTGCACTATAACTCAGATATTGATTAATACAAAGGGCGTTGAAATGCATTGTTGTTTGATCTTCTGACTGTGGATGTGATGATTTTGGACTCTGCTACAGAATTCTTGTGTCTTTCTTTGGCTCAATAAGTTATTCTAACTATGTTTGGTAGTTTCTATGTTTGCAAGTATCATATATGTTTCATAATCTTAACAACAGGGAAATAGAATAGCCCAGAACTTGTTTAAATATACTCTGTGTTCAATTCCTGCTATTATCTATGTTTTCCTCACAATTAGTTCAAACAGAAATTCTTAAATTCTTCTATCTCTGCTAATTCTCTCATTTTGAACATTCTCAAGGAATTCTTCACTGCTCGAAAGTTTTCAAGCACCTTCCCTCTGCCACTAGGATAAAAGATTCTTGACTGCCCTTTACCCCTTGGCCTACATCCCATCCATCACTGGATTTGATATTGTTCCAAATTGATTATCTTGCTCTGTAGTATTGTCTTTCATCTCAAAAACACACTCAGTAGCCCACTGCCATAGACTCCATTGCCCAATGGAATTAAACCTATCAGACCTACATCCTACCTCTGCTTGAAATCACTATCCAAACCCATTTAAATACACAACTCTACACATCATAACTAGCATAAAACTTAGAATAAACAAAATTAAAACATATATAGAGAGCCCTCTCTGGATGCAGTTTGGCTAGAAATTGCATCTAAAATACTGGTTAGTGGTTACCTCGGCCGTATTCCCTTTTCTCAACAAGTTTTGGGGAACAACCTGAGTGATAACATCATTGGCGACTCCATTGTGGACTAATGAATGTCTGCTACTATTATCTAAACTCTAAAGCTACAGATGAAGTCTGAAGCTAGCCAGACAGCCTTTGAAATTATCCTTGCTATGCAATCACAAAGGTAGATAAAAACTACTTCACTCCAACTCCAGTTTAGTTTTTAGGCAGGTGCCTCAAAGATTTGTTAGGCCATCCTTGTTTCAAACCTCCCTGAAAGAAGGCCTCAAATTCTCCTACATTCTAGTAGCTTCCTTTAAAAATATTGTCAAAACTTGTATCTTCCAAGAATTCCTAGAAAAATACCAAAACATAATTAGAAGTTGGCTCCAAAGAAGAAAACTAGACACACCAGGTCAAACCCTGACCCAAATCCTCCAACTATTTTTGACAATCCAAATTTGATTTCTAAGAGCCTTAGGAAATCAGAAAATCAAGAGATTTTTGCTGATTCAAATCTTGAACCAGCCCAGCAGAAACCTATTCAAACTAAACCTACCACAACTAATCCTCAAACCCTCATTCCCACTGTTATAGCTTCTTCCGGTACACCTTCATTACTCCAAACTCTCTTTTCTACCCCTCCATCCACAGCACTTATCTCAGCCCATACTCCTGTGCTTCCAATTGTCCCACCTTTTCCTGCCAACATGGCAAATAGATATGCTCCCCTACAGTTGCCTGCCAACCCAGGGGCTATGCCACAGGATTACCAGGGCAAAATTACCTATTTTGATAGTACAGGCACTTACACTGCTCAACAACGTACCAAGAGAATGACAGATTATTTCGAAAACTATGAGATTGATGATAATGATGTTAGGATGAAAATTTTTGTCGAGAGCTTAACTGGTGATGTGAGGGCATGGTTTAGGTCACTGCCCCCAAACACAATAGCCAACCCAGATGCCCTATATCAAACTTTCCTAAACAGGTGGGAGAAGAAAAAGGATCCTTTACACATCTTAACATAATATGAGAATTTAAAAAGAGGCCCATAAGAGACTGTCCAAGATTATTGTGCCAGATTCAATAATACATACCTTGCTATTCCTATAAATCTTAGACTACCACCAGACTTGGCATTAATTAAATTCCCTGATGGTTTTGACTCAGACATGGCTTACCAGCTCAGGGAGAGAGCTCCTCCTAGCCTTGAAGATATGCAGAGCATAGCTGTGAGTGTTGAAGCTAATCTAATTTCCAAACGAAATCGAGCTAGGACTAAAGAAGAACAACTTTCAAAGAGGAACCCTCTGCCTTTGAACAAAAACTTGATGCAATTATTAAAGGCATGGACATGTTAGGAGACAGAGTGGAAACTATTGAAAGGAAGTCTTCTTGGGACAGCCAACCAAACAAAAATGCAATAAATCCAAACTTTAGAAAAAATCCAAACCCCAATGTAGGAAAGGTTGGTCCAGACCAAAACATAAGGCCTCCCTTCCAAGAAAACTATGCGGAGGCTTCCACATCTAATGAACCAATAGAGGACCCACACATTAATTTAATGGGTCTCAACAGCAGCCAACCAATTTTCCTAACTCAAGAATACCAAGAGGCTCATACTCTTGGTCAATGCCAAATGAAATCACGGGAATCCTTTGATTTTAAACTAGGAAGAAGACAGGGGAGATAAGGTTATGTGTTGACTTGAGAAATTTGAACAAAGTTTCTTTAAAGGACAACTACGCTCTGCCCAAAATGGATCACATTCTACAAAGGGTAGTGGGTGCTTCAAGAATATCACTGTTAGATGGATTCTCAGGCTTCAATCAAATCCTAATGCACCCTGATGACCAAGATAAAACTACCTTCACTACCCCTTGGGGAACATTCAAGTATGTAAAAATGCCTTTTGGACTCAAGAATGCAAGGGAAACTTTTCAAAGGGCCATGGATATAGCTTTTGCTAAAGAAATCCATGACTTCTTAGTCATTTACCTAGATGACCTTACAACTTTCTCCAAATCAGATCAAGAGCACTTGGATCATCTAAGGCAAGTATTCTTAATCTGCAAGAAATATGGCATATCATTAAACCCAAAGAAATCCTTGTTTGGCCTAGAAGAAGGAAAATTATTGGGCCATATTATCTCTAAATAAGGCATTAGAATGGACCCAGACATAATACAAGCCAACCTACAAGTCCCGCACCCCAGAAACATTAAAGAACCGCAAGCCTTTTTGGGAAAAATCAACTTTATTAGGAGATTCATACCAAATCTGGCTGAACTAACAAGATTGCTAAACAACATGCTCAAAAAGGACTCAAAGGTCAAGTGGACAATGGAAACTAAGCAGGCCTTTGAAGAAATTAAACAAGCTTTAACTCAAACACCAGTCCTCACAAGCCCCAACTTTGACAAAGATTTTATCATATTCTCATTTGCGTCAGAACATACAATTGTTGTTGTTTTGCTTCAAAGGGATGACCAGGGATGTGAAAAACCCATAGCCTTCTTCAGTAAATCCCTTAGAGATGCCCCACTGAAATATCAAATCATGGAGAAACAAGCATATGCCCTTGTAAAGGTCATCAAGGACTTCAAAGTTTACATCTTATACTCTCATGTGATTGCCTATGTGCCCAACATTGTTGTTAAAGATATTCTAACCCAAGAAGGCATTGAAGGCAAGAGGGGCAAATGGATAGCTACCATACTGGAATATGACATTGAAATCAAACCCACTAAACTGATAAAAGGAGAAGGACTAGCTAAACTCATGACTGAAACTAACTTTCAAGCCCTTGACATAAATCAACTGGATAATGAACAGGAGATGGCGACTCCACAGATCAATCAAGCCTTTGTACAATCACCCTGGTATGCTGACATCTCTTTTTTTTATTAAACCTGCAAGCTCCTACAGAATTATCCAGAACCAAGAAAAGATTTTTGAAAATGAAAGCTTCTAAGTTCTGCATTTTAGATCATGTTCTCTTTTGGAAAAACCATGATGGTGTTTTATTAAATTGTCTAATCAAAGAGGAAACTGACAAAGTACTCCAAGAATTTCATGCAAGGGATTATGGTGGACATTTGTATTGGAGATCAACTGCTGACAAAATCCTAAGGGCTGTATTTTACTGGCCCACCTTATTCTCTGATGTGAAGAAACATGTAGCCTCTTCCCACAAATGCCAAATCTTTGAAGGCAAGAAAAAGTTGTTGCCCTACCCCTCAAACCAATTTCCACTGAGAAACCATTTCAACAATGGGGTTTAGACTTCATTGGGGAAATCCACCCTTCATATTCTAGCCAGCACAAGTGGATTTTGACTGCTACATACTATTTTACCAAGTGGATAGAGGCCATCCCTCGCAGGCAAGCCAATGACTCAGTAATCATTCAATTCCTTGAAACCAACATCTTGTCTAGGTTTGGCTGCCCGGAGAAAATCATTACAGACAATGTTGTTGCTTTTAAATCTAAGAAAATGATTAATTTATGTCATAAATACCACATTACCTTGGGCTATTCCACAGCCTATTATCCTCAAGGCAATGGCCTAGCTGAATCCTCCAACAAAAGCTTGATCAACATTATTAAGAAGGTCTTGGAGGAGAACAAGAAGAAATGGCATAAAAAACTTGTCAATGCCCTATGGGCAGACAGATTGCCCACCAAGAGATCTATTGGGACCAGCCCCTATCAATTGGTTTATGGAACGGAAGCAGTTTTCCCTTCTTCTTTGGGAATCCCAGTAATAAAGCTACTACAAGAGATACAAATAGAACCTAGTGATATACAAAGAAGGATCAATCAAACTATTTACTTGCAGCAGACAAGAGAAGAAGTCTACCACAGAGCCCAGATCCTACAAGAAAAGCTCAAAAAGATATTTGACAAAAGAACCAAAGCAAAGGATTTTTTCATTGGGATAAAGTTCTAAAGTGGGATTCCAGAAGAGAAGATAAAGGAAAACATAGGAAATTTGATTTCTTATGGAGAGGACCATTTATCATTCAGACTGTACAAGGAAACAACACCTATTTTTTGAAAAGTTTGGATGGTACAAAGGCAGAGTGTGGACCAGTCAATGGAAGAATGTTGAAGCACTATTTTCAGCCACCTTGTCAAGAATAACAGCACTTCAACTTGTACATAGTAGTGTTTACTTTCTGTAGTTTACTTCAGTATTAGGGTAGGGAATAGGTTACAACAAATTTTGAAGAGAGAGCGAGAGATTGTGCCACATTTGGCTCTTTATTTTTAGCATATCAGAAGAAGCTAAAGAATCAGACTTGGGAACTGTGAAAATGATGAGAAATGATCAAACTACCTACCCAAAACAGAGCTACAGTTTTGCAGTAAGTCCATGAGATAGACAGTATTGTAGAGGAGCCATTGTATGAAACAACCAAGGATAAATTTCATACTACAGTAAGGAACTGAAAGATAAGGCCATCTGACTTGTTGTTCTTGACTTTTCACTAGGAAAAGCCATCCCCAAGTGGAGCCACTGTTAGCTCCCTATACCAATAGGTTTCATTTTTCATGATTGACTGGGGAAGTGCCAAATATGTTCATCCTTTTTATACTGCAAAGGTTCCATATGTTGATCAATCTTCACACTGCATAGGTGGTTAACTTGTGCCACAATTGATGATTAACCAGACAGCTTAATCCTGGCTAGATCATGTTTGAATTTCACTTGTCTAAGAATAGAGAATGGAGGTCTACACAAACAGTTTAAACTTGGCAGGCCAATAGTTAGGCAGAGAAGTAAAGGGTCTCAACAACTTAATCTAAGCCCTGGAAGAAATAAGGGTAGACTTAGATAGGAGGGCAGCCAAAAGAAAAGAGAAGGATCGGGGTTTGCCAATTCAAGTGCACCCAATGAGAATGAAGAAAAAATGCTAGGTATACTAGGTTGGTTAGGTAGTTTTGAGAGTACAAAGGCATGGTTTGTGAGCAATTTGCTCTTTAGAATGACTTGCCATCTCATAAGATCATGGGGCACCACGGCAAGGTGGCTACAGATCAAATGAAGCATGACTAACTCCCCTCCTCATCTTCCCAAAGAAACATTTACTAACACTCCCCCCAAAGGGTAAAGAGATATGCTCATTACCTTTAGCCCCTTTAGCCCCTTTAGCCTACTTCATTCTATGTCAAAACTAAGTAAGAAGATGTTTTACCTAGGCAAAAGAAGCCACATTTCTTGTGTAAAAAGTCTTTATTTTATCTTGCCAAAGTTTCCTAAAGCTTCACCATTGGTCATTCTTTCCTCCCCCCTTGGCCTAAGTTTTCACTTTATAAAACTTAGCCTAAACCATACAAGCCCCTCCCCCACAATCATATTAACCTACTAACCTTACTATATAACTCCTATGAATAGCTTCCCCATCCTTAGTATATAAATACATAAAAAAAACCCCAAAAAAATAAGTACCCCCACCCTGGGTTGACTATAGCCATATTTTACATTTTTTTTAGGGAGCCATTGGCCCACCAAGGGCCAATAGCAACCCTCCACACACCCATCGGGATTTATATAGCCTTTGGCTAAATAAATAGCCTAAACCCGCAATTTTGACCAAAAAACCCACTTTGCCTAAGTCCGCGGATACACAGAAAAACATTACAAAACATAAAAAATTAACGTGGGTCCGCCACCATTAAAGACCCGCCAGCCGTCCGATCGCTGCACCCAGATCCGACGGTAGTCGGCTATTTTGCAAGCCCCAACCCACCGAAGAATAGCGTCCGGGGATGGGCAGTATTTCTGCCGTACCGAGGAAGCGTGTCAAGCGCTCGGTGTGTTCGGAGCCCCCTCCCCCGAAACCACTTTCCCCCAAAAGAGGTGCGATATTACCGCTTACCACTTGCCCCCTCCCTGCTGATGTCATGCTTATGTCACCTAATGACCTCATCCACCGCGTCATCCACCACGTCATATGCCATGTCAGCATCCGTACCCACTAAACGAAAAAATGATGTCATGCTGACGTCATCCCAAAAAAGCGCCCATAACCAGCCAAAGTCAAAATTTGCGGGTAAAAAGGGTAAATGTGATGTTTTTTACCATTTGCTGTTTGTTTTCTCCGCGCACCTGTACATGCAAATTACATTGAAAACACCATTTTCGATAGTCCAAATCTGCCAACCAGCAAGGACAGTGCCCAGCTCGGCCCCTCGACCCACCTGGTCGCCTGCAAGTCGCCCATTTCACCGGGAATATAGGTATTTACCATCAATTTTCTCCCAACCCTATTTTTCGTTATTTTCTCTGTAAAATTAGCACCAACACCCACAATTTAAAGGAGAAAACACTATGTTGTTGCCCACAAATCCTCCATAAGCCTCTGAGGTGCCAAATTCACTGAAAGTCCATACAGTCATCTAATATTGAGCTCGTCCGGCCCTAGAAACTCCCGAAAGAACCTTCCAGGCCATCTTTTACCCACAATTGAAGTCCACTGTGCCAATAAAGCCCACTCCTCTTGCTTCTCCAGCTGATATCACTCCACAAAACCTAATTCAAGCCAACAAACCAGTTCTCACTGTGAAAATCCCAAGGAAATCTTTGAAGCCATCCTCTTGCTCATTTTTTACCTGCACAGAGCCAGAAGTTCTAATTCTAAAAGCAATACAGCTAAGCCATGGAAGGTCCAATGGCCTTAGACATCACCCCCCTCAATGCACCCCACAAAGAGTTAGAGCATTTGCCCTTGGCTGATAAAGATTACCTAATCCAAGACCTTGAAGGTTTCCAAAACCATCTTCAGGCAGTCTGTGAGCTCAGAAATAGTTACTTCAATCAAGAGGATGTATGTGGTATTTGGGAATTAAACTTGCCCAGATATTACCTCCCCTCTGTGAACATCTTCCCTGAGATCATCCACCTCTGTTTTGAGAACTATGAGCCAACAAACAGAGCAGTTAAAAGTCCATCTAGGACTACTCTTTTCTATATCACTCCTGACTCTATCAACCAGATGCTGAACTTTAAGCCAACACAAAACCAGTTTCCTCTTACCATGAAGTACTTGCTGGATGAAGTTCCCAAACTCTCCAGCACAGAAATAGCCAGAATTGCCAAAGTATTCATGAGGGCAGATAGCCAGCCCCAGCACCCACCACCTTTTCATTATGCCTCCTTCACTGAAATGGGTAGGTTAGTGGTTGATTTGATATCTTTTGTGTTGGGGTTCAAGACAAGTGAGCACATTGATGAAACCATACTAGTTATGCTATCCATTTTTACCCCAGGGCAGCCCCCTGGTGTCAGGTACAATTATGCCAAGTTTATTGCCAATAAGATGCATGACCAATTGTTGAGGTTGGACAGGGAGGGAATCTTCAAATATTCTTCTTATATATATCATCTATTTTTATATTTCTAGCCAGATATCTTCCAATTCCCCATTAGAAAATTAGACCACAAAGGGGAGAGGAGGTCTGTTATTTTTTGGACTCCAATATTTCATGATATACACACCTCTCCCTACTCTTATTGTGAGTTTATTGATCTATTTGTGTACCCTGTCTCTTGCCTCTTGATGATAACTCCTCCTCCCATACTGACACATGATATGCAAAGGATACTACAGCTCTCCAAGAACTATAGAATAGGTGACTGGTATTTCTACCAGAATCACACTATTCTCAGGATATATGGCTGTGAGTTCTGCCCCTATAGGCTGCCCAGATATGTGCCAATGAGATTCTTTACCTTGGAATACTTCAAGCAATTCATCAACTTAGATCTGAGCCACTTCCATAGCACAAAGAAAAAGGCCCAATTGAAACTCAGAGACCAATTAGGCCCCTTTGTTATGAACAAGAAAGAGGGATGGAAGGATGCTGATGAGCTATTGGGTCAAACATACAGACTCAAGAGAATCTTTTGGTGGGTACCCTACGACCCATATGGCTTCATCAACGCAAGAAGGATAAAATATAGGCTAGCATCCTATGAACACTGCCGCATCCCTGACGTAGAAAAATATGCCAACCAAGATGAGTGGTTGGAGGGAACCCCAGTTAAAGAGTTAATTGAAGAAGAAAAAATGGAGCAAACCATGAAAGATTTGGAAAAAAACTCTTGACTTGGGATCTTGTGGGCAGGTGTCTTTCAAAAATCCATAGCCAACTGGGGAGAGCTCATCAACTGCCACAACTGCACAACAGGTTGCCCAGGAAAGGGCTACACCAGTAACAGGGACAGCAAAGGGCAAGGAGTTGGTAGTGCCAAAATAAGAAATCATGGAAGAGTAGTCTACTACTTCAAAGGAACACAGCCAAGGGGAAGCCCCTTCATTAAAAACACAAGTACCAGAGGTACCAGTACTGCAGACTCCTCTTCCTGAGGAGAAAAGCAAGAAAAGGGACCGAGAAGAGACCACACCTGCAAGTAGGTCACCAGGTTAGCAAGAGGCCAAGAGGTAAAGAGTAGATCCTCCTGAAGAGGACACTCTGGAAGACATTACTGAAAGCCCAAGAGGAGTGAGAGCCGTTAGCCAACAGACTTCTACTAGCTCTCACAGACAAGAAGGAGGGAGACAGCATCGAATGGAAGTCTCCTCCTTAAGGTCACAAGCAAAGAAACCATCAGACATCAAGCAGTCATTCAAGGAGATTAAGGCTCAGAATGAGTCATTAAGAATTCAATTGTATGACCAGTTTCTTAAGATGACACCCTCCAAACAGCATAGACTAATGGCAGCCTATGACATGAAGGAGGAAAAGATGATTTTCAGTCATTTCAAGGCCAAAGCTCAGCAGCCCCAGTCTGCAGCTGACTACATAAGGACCAATCTAGAGGTCCTTGCCAAGGACATTCACCCAATGGATCAAATCGAATTACACAAGAAAACAGGTGAAATGGTCTATGCCACACTTGTAGACAAAGCAATGCTGGCCCACCAATTGAAAGAGTCACTGAGTAACACATCTGCTCAATTGGACTTAGAGAAGATCTCTTCTCTAGCCAAAGACAACCGAATAAAGACTCTGGAGGAAATAATTGTTGAGCTGGGACATGATCCCAAGGATGCTAAGGCCACCAAGGCATTGATAAAAAAGGAGGAGGATATTGCTACCCTCAGAAAGCAGTTGAAGCTGACTGTAAGCATGCATCCCCAAACAGCAGAGCTAGCACAATAAAAGGCAGAAGAGGATGTCATGGATCTATTAATTGTTGAGATTGCAACAAGATGATGGAGCTTAGTGAAAAGAGTCACCTTCACTAAGTGGGCCCGCAGGTTATTTTTGGCGCAAGTCTATTTTTAGACTATGTCTATTTTTAGACATATGGATCATGTCTATGGATTGCAGGTCGTTGTTTATGGATGATTGATCAAGTTGAGAAAATAGATGGACTTCTATTTTTGATGAAAGTGTGAGTGATCACAGTGTGAGTGATCAAGTCTATTTTTAGACTGGCTGTCAAAAAATAGAAAAGTCAAATATTATTATCTCACAATAATATTTGGACTATAAACTTAATCTTATTCTCTTGGAGCACTTCAGTTCGGGCTACGGATGTGGCACATGCAATTGCATGAAGGAAATACGTGGTTCTTATGGGTTAGTTGAATATTTGCATGCATGACTTCAGTTAGAACTCAAGTGAGTTGAGTTTAGTGGACTGGAGGTGCCGTTGATGGAGTTGTGTTCAGTTTAGCTTTTGTTAAACTGGTTGTATTTAGTCTAACTGGCGAATAGACTAGAGATGAGTTGGGTGAATTAGTTATTAATTAATTCACAAGTTATTAACTCATAATACAACTAATGAATACATCCGTTAACTCAGTTGCATGTCAGTGCATGTTCAGTTCAGCAGGGACAGGTGTTAGAGAATCAGATTGCTATCAGTTGTGACTATAGTTGTGCACCAGATCTTGCACAAATCAGGGGATTGAGTATGCCAATGAGTTTGCCCACATTGTAGCTTGTTCTCACGTGATTTAGCCAAGGAAAGACGTGGCTGCCTTGGAATTATCACCGGTTCTTGTGCAGGTATTGAGCAGCGGAGGCAGGCAAGCAGCGGAAGAGAATTGAGCCAGTGATTGATTCAGATCTGAGCTGTATTGTGTGTAACAGGTGGAGCTGGTACTGGATTGCTTGTGATAAGCATTGTACTTTGTAATGTTACATGACTCAATCATTAATATACAGATAGTTGGGGTTTTTAGCGAGATGCTTTCCCCGGGATACATACTGTGTTAATGTGTGAATGTTCTTGATGTTTTATTGTTATTGATGCTGCTATATTGATGATCAACGTAGAGGAGCTTATGTATTGTGTATGTTTTCCGCAATAGTACATGATCAGGATAATCTCTGTTGAATATGTGTTAAATTATTCAAAATTTCTACACAAACCATCTGTTGTGTCGTTATGTGTTCAAGAGGTTAGTGTGAATAAGCCATTCATCTGCAAAAATATCTGTCATTCCATCTTGACCATCCCTGAGTCAGTCTTTGCAACTAAATTTCTTCAAACTTGATCTATGATTTCGTGTTGTGGGCTTGCCTACGATGGATCGCTTTTTATCGACTTCAGCGCTTTATCTAGAAAGATGATCTAGAGATCGCCAGTTTCTTGGGATCTGCATGCCTCAGTGGCAGGTTTCTCGTCTTCAACGACAGGTTGCATCATTAACCTTCAATTGAAGAATTTCATGACATGTTCGAAATCGACCCATCTAATCACATATCATGGATTGTACTGAGTACTTTGACAGCCATTGTCATTATTGGTGGTTTCTCTCACACTTGTTAACAGTTCACATCATCGACTAGTAATCAAGTGGTTTCTACCATGTTCGACTTCGACACATTTATTCACATGGATAGAATCGTACTATTTTGAGGAATAGAAATGGAGACCCTAGATCTAGTTTCCACCATCCAGGCTGCGAGGAATTTTGTATTCATTATGTTGTAGACTATTCATAAACAGATGGCTGCGTCCATACTGTGTCTAC
>APFE030902666.1:19368-32759 GCA_000404065.3 Pinus taeda | reverse complement strand
CTGTAAAGGGGTGGGTGCGTAACCCTGTAAAAGTAAAAAAGACGCAAGTTTATCCTAAAAACTCACTTTTGGGTTAATTCTAGATGTTTCTAGAAGGATTTTGACGTGGATTGTTCGCTCCAAGGTGGTTCATGCATCCCAAAAGAGAAGGAGCTAATCCCTTGATAGGGGGAGCTATCCCTTTGAACGAGGGCTTTATCCCTTTGAAGGAGGACCTAGTAACTTCCCTCCATTGCACTATAAATTAAGGCATTGGGTCAGTTGCTAGGGAGGTTAGAAGCTGAACATTTTGAGGGTAAATGCTGACGGAATTGGGACTTCCTAGTTAAACTTGAGAGGAGAGATCACATACCTTTTGGTATCATTGGGAAGTGAGTGAAACTTGTCAAAGTAGAGGAGACTTCTTGTCGGACCCTAGGAGGAACTTGTACAACATCAAGGCACAGGTTGTAAAGTTCTTCTTTGATTTGAATTAATACAATCAGATTCATTTTTCTCAACAAATTGTTTTATGTGGTTTGTTTCATAATCTCCTTAATCATTATGATGAATATGCTTTATGATATTGGCTTTTCAGGTGCTATTTAATTTGTTTGCTTGTTTTTGTTTGCAAAATTACACTTCAAGGAAGCTCATTTGGAGCGAGGGAGCGAGGCTTCCACAAACTTGCATTGGACCCAAGGTATGCCTAAAACACTTGTTTGCCTTTGTTTTAATTGCATATTTAGATAAAGATAGTTTTTGATTGGCTTGCTTGTCACTAGATATCAGTAGATACTAGGAAGGTCGATCTTGTCCGCAACCTCGACTCATTCCACGTGACACCCTCGGGCAATCTGGTCACCCCTTCCATGCAATCACTCACCTTCCAAGTTCCTCAGCATCCCATTCTCTGCTTCCATGTCCCTTGGGCGATCCATACCTTATCAAGGCTTCCTCACATCAAAAGGTCCAAAACCTAGCCATACCCCTTCCTCAAAGCCATCATATCAACCATAGCATGCTTATGGAAATCAATGGACACTATTGGGTACCAATGTCCCACAATAGACCTACTCCTAAATGCTTTACCAGCACACCATTGCATGTTCCAATTCCTTCTATTGTTGTTGCTAACTCTCTTGTAGTCAGTTCCAACCAACCAAAATGGAATTTTCCATGCTTTCCTATACAAAGCACATATTCTCCATTAGGATCAAAATAAATTGTAATGTATTCAAATCATACCGCATTAGTAGCTCATCAAAAAGGTGACACTTGTGATTCTGCTTGATTCTTGTCACAAGAAGTCAAATTAGCTCCTTGATCAAGTCATCATACATATCCATGTATCACATTTGGTTAGCTAAAACTCAAATATCATAAATCAGAATCTTAGACTATGTTCATAATTTTAAAATTAAAAATTGAAATAAAATACATATACTTATATTTCAAATTGTTCTTTGCTTTTGCCTTTGTTCTTTATTCTTTCCATATGCACACTAGATCGATTGCCAAACCTGACAAGCACCAATGCCTTTTATTCTCTTCCATATGCAGTATCAACAACAAGGGCATCCAGAGACTATACCATCTCTACCCTTACTATCAACAACTCAAGATTAGTTTCTTCCCAACCTATCCATGGATCAAGGGACTACTATCTCAACCCACTGCCTCGAGGGAACCCAAGTTGTTACAGGGCTCCAACCCGTAGCCTCCAGGGAACCCAAGTTGTTACAGGGATCCAGATATCCTATCCCAACCTAAAGCCCCTAGGTAACTAGAGAACCAATCCCCTTCACTTCTCTTATCTTTAGCAATTCCTTTCTCTACCTATCTGTCCTAATACATTATATAACACATACACATAGTGTACAACACAACACATATGCATACACACATTACAACATAATGAATACACATGTCACAACACAACACATACACAATACACATGGTATAATACAACACATACCAACACAACATGTGTTGGGTGTGGAGCCTGATTATCTTCTTTATTTAGAGGTATCACCACATTGTACCCCATTTCATAATGTGGCGGCAATGCCACCCGTAATATTTTTGCTACAAGGGGGGTCCAGGGGGGGGCTGCTACGATCTTTGGGAGCCCCCTCCGGCAGGGGATCGAGGGCAGTGCCCTTGAAGCTAAAAATATATGTAAAATTACCTTGTAAAATGTTGTAATTTCGTAGTCAATCTGGGTCGTTCATTAGGTGGAGATATGACGGTAGAAGCTATGTTTAATTTAGGGTTTTTTTTTTCGTAGAAGGCAACCCCTCGCTATATATGAGGGAATTGTATTGCGTCTATGTAGATCTGTATTCTAAGTGAGAAAGAGAGGGGAGATTGTGTGAGAGCGAAGAGGGAATTACAACGGATTTGTTGTAGGTTGTACACAAGCTATACCTCTTCAGTTTGTTGGATAATATAAAAGGAAGGACTGGTTGTTTCCCGTGGATGTAGCCCAAATTGGGTGAACCACGTATATATGTGTCTCTCTTGTTTTATCTGTTTATATTTCTACAATATATTTTTATGTGTTCCATTGCTCTATAATATATAATTTTATAACAACATGTACACAACAACAATATTGTACATCTAGAGACCATATCATTTGTACCATGAATTCTTTCCTTTGGAGTCTTTCCCATGCCTTACTGCATGCACCCACAACCCAAATCCCAGGTTTGTGGCTCTTTCCACTTATCCATGCTTTTTCCAGCATGTCGTAGATCACACTGCTTTCACTTTGTTGATGTATCCTTCAACATTGCCTATCCATAACATAAACATAGGCATAGTTATAAGCACATAATATCAAAATCATATCCACATGATACTAACATCGTAGATCTTCTAGGGCTACTTAGCCCACTTGATTCCTCATAAATGAAGGAATATTTTCATGTCATTCATCTGCACAAAACAATCATTCTTCCACAAGAATGATCCATGGTGACCCTACAAGACAATATTAGTTATATATATATTATTATTATATTATATATATATATATATTCAGCATTAGCATAATCATGATCACAACATAATTACCATTGTTCATAAGGTTAAGGTTAATAGAACTTCCTTTATTTGTGCAAAGCATACACAACATTGAGAACAACAACGCCCAACTTTGTTACCTCAAGCCCATTTACTTTACCTTTCTTGGTTTCCTTTCTTATGATTGTCCTTCCACTATCCATTTATCCCTATGGACCCAACCAACCCAACTGGTTGTCATATTCTTGCCTTCAACTACCCTTGATTCATGCATTGGGGCTTTATCCAGGTCTTACATTTCCTATTGGGTTTCACTCAGCTCTCCTCGACCTCCATTAGCTTTCCTCATTCCCTCAACCAATTCCCAAGACCCTTAAAACATAAAAGGCAAGAAAAAGAGAAAAAAATGAAAAAAATTGGAAATCCAAACAACAAAACAACACCACAGACAAAGTGGCATGATCATGCACGAGAAAAAAATGAAAAAAATCAGAAATCCAAACAACAAAACAACACCACAGACAAAGTGGCATGATCATGCACCAATCACAGTGAAAATCACAAATCAAGCACAAATAAATCATGAAACACCAAAAGAAAAAAACTTTCAACAAACGTCATAACTCAATCCTTGTGATTTCCCAATGCTTTCAAGGGTCATAAGTAAAAGCTCAACTCGAGCCTTCTTCAAGATTTTATGGAGGCCTCTTTGCCCTTTGATTCCTTGCATCATGCAACATTAGCTCATGCCTTTAAAATATTAGAACTCAGCCTCTTATCTCAAATATCAGCCTTAAGATAACAACCTGTCAAATGCATGTTCATGAATATAGAATATATCCACATAATGTCAAACAAAACCAAGGTTAAGAAAACTTCATATATTCATGCAAAACACTCATTCATTTGGAATTGCAGTTTCCAAACATATCCAAAGGAATTATCACCCAATTCCTTTCTTTTACCTTGTTTTCCTTGTTGCAATTAATTCTTGTTATGTGTTATCACATTCACCCAACTATTAGTTATATAAACAAATCAATTGTTACCTTGTCATGCTAATACCAAGCATATTTCCCTGCAATTGTTCACACATGTTTCAAAGATCAAGACATCATGTCTATTAATTTTAAATCAACATTTACCAAGACTAACAACCATGTCATAGTCTACACTCAACTCATAGACATTAGTCATAGTGCTACAACTAACACCCACTTGCACTCAAGTGCGTATCACCTGTCTCAGCACATATTGTGTTAGTACAACCGTCTTAAAATGAGATTACTCCTTCATTTAATCTTATAGGCACATACTCATATCATGCACTTAATCAAACATTCAAACAACCCATAAACATACCCCCTTACTATTCATGGTCCACGCTAAGGTAGAAGTAGGTAGCTACTATAATGGTATGATCTCCAATGTCCAATTATGGAAATGGGATCTCCAAAGCTCTACTAAATTTAACCACAATTGCCAAAACTTGATTTTAATTTATCACACATTTTGTATGAGATTGAATGAGAAATATTGGATTTATTCACTTGAAAACATGCCACATAATCATGCCACTCTTCCATTCCTTTACATGTAACTTTTCAAATTCCTTGCATGCAACTCTTCAAATTCTTTGCATACAAATATACATAGATCAACTACAGCCATATTATCACACAACAATACTATCCCATCCAAAAAACAACGTTTTCTTCAAACAATTACCATACTATTACATTTTCTTCAAACAATTACCATACTATTATATTTTCTTCAAACAACCACTATACTATTACAATTGCATTTAAGCATTTTTTTTCAAACATTTTACATGCAAACTAATATAACAAACTATTTGCATACAAATAAGCATATATCAGCTACAACAATACTATCACCAACTACAAACAACATACTCATTGGGGCATTTTATCAAACACTTGAACCATTTAAGCATTTCTTCAAACATTGTGCATGCAAACTAATATAGTGAATGATTCAATGCATATCTCCTAAATTGTAGCAGAACAAGTTATGGAAACTAAACCATATCATCAATGGGAGTTCCCTCACTATGGTTCAAGTTTCAACTTCTAAAACCTCATATATGAAAAGTTATAACAAAATTACCAACACAATCATATTTGGTGCACAATTCTAGGAGCATTCAGGAAGCTTGACTTCCATTGGTCATATATCCTAAAATGTAGTGACCCAATATCTAAAAATTTTGCCACAATATTGGTGGGATTTTCCCTCACTGTGGACAATTTTTTAACTCCTGAGACCGCCCAGAAGAAAATTTATAACATAAATTCCAACATGACCTGCTTGAGGCCTAAATTTAGGAGTGTTCAGAAGGCTTGACTTCATATGCTCGTATCTCCTAAAATATTGCGACCTAATATCTGAAATTTTTACCACATGATAAGAGGGATTTACCCTCAATGTGGAAAAAATTTCATCTTATATAACATAATAAGAAATAAGTTATGGCATAAATGCCAACAGGTCCTATTTAAAGATGCATTTTGGAAGGTCATCTTCCTCATATCATAACTCCTAAAATATTGTGAACCAATATCTGAAATTTTAACCACATTGTTAGTGGGATTTACCCTCAATGTGGACAAATTTTCATCTTTTGAAACTCCACATAAGAAAATCTATAACAAAAATGAAATTGATCGTACCCATTGATCCATGCACATATTAACTTGCACAGTCTTGTATTTTAAATAATTACTTGTAAATAAATACTATCGAAATTCAAAAAATAGTAACCGCTTGCACCCAACAAGCAATCATTCTCAAAATAACACAAACATCCAAATTTTAATCTCTAAAGTTCTAGTGCAAACATTTGCTCTTTATTTCATCTATGGTAGAGCCCATCCAGTCCAAGTGTTTGAACCTAAAAGCTCTTATACCACTCTGTAACACACCACCCCACATTTACCTGATTTTATAAGATCTCCAGGGTAAACATGAGTTGAGAGTTACTATGGATGACCCAATTTACAAGATGCAATTACGGAAATGGGGTCTAACTTTCCCAAACTTTTCAAACACATGAGAAACATTTTGACAAACATGTTGTAAGCATAGTACCTATAGGTCATTAACGCATATCTATACAACAGCTCATTATGTTCATCAAAGAATCATCAAGAAGGCTCCCTACCCTCTCAAGCTAGTTGCATCAAACACCGGTTAGCTCAAGCATTCATATAACCATTCAATAACTTATCAATTCATGAACAAGATCCATAATAAGAACACATAATACAACAAGAATGCACCGTGCCTATAACCAACATTTGACCATAATGAATCCATGACAAAACATTCATAAAATCAACACAATAACCAATACATGTGCTCATTGATCTCAATAAGAAACAACACATAATAGCATATGCATAAAGCCAACCAAGTCAGGGACTTCCACATACCACTCGACCATATTTGGGTTGAACCAACTCTTTCTTTCAACCAATCACCTGTATCCCATATTCCAGACATGAATGTGGGATCACATGGGATAAACCAAAACAAAACCAACCATGGAATATAGAGGCTAAACCACCTCCACCCTCAACCACAATTATTTCACCTCAACCGTTCCAGAAATCACAAACATCAAACAAGCTTGGATGCCTCTTACTTTCTTCACCATACCCAGAGGAATTTTCCTGTCTCCACCCACCTGTCAAGAGTTCCATAAGAAAACCATATCCACCCTCAACCCTTGGGAATTTTCCTGAGACCACCTCAACCAAGATCCAAAGTCTATCGACCAACCAAAGCTTAACTAAAACAATGAACCCACAACATCATGGCTATCCAGGAAATGGCAAAGGCAAGGTTGTAACCACTGTCAATCCAGGAAAATCCCATACTAATGACAACAAAGTAACTAAATAACCAAATGTATGTACCATGCATTCAAATGTCAACAAGGAAATCACTCATGCAACCTGTTATCTGCAATTTCCTCCTGTTGCAGTTGATTTTCCAACCTTCTTCTTTCCTCCCCATGAATTCCTTTTCTTGCTTGCTTGCTTCTCGCTTGCTTGTGTCCAAGTGCTCTCTTCCTTTGTTGTAGTGTTATCTCTCCTCTTTTCCTCCAAGTGAATGCTTGAATTTCCACGAGTAACCAAGAGTGACCAAGAGAGTCATATAATGTTCTTTCTCTCCTTTTATTTTCTTTTGTTTTTTTCCTTCAATTTCCTTCATTTTCTTTTGCATGCATGTTCTTGTCTCTTCGTCTTCATTTTCTCCTATTTTCCTTTATTTCTTTAATAAATTAGCATTTATTACCTTTTACTTTTTCCAATGTCACTATCAATTTCCATATTCAATAATAGACCACAAGGGATGCCCACTATGATGTTTCCCCCTCATTTAGCTCGGAATGTGTGTCCCATGCCCTTGGTTTAATTTATTTACATGGAAAATCAAATCGAGGTTGTTAGAATAATAAGAAAATATTGATAGAGAAGAAATGAATCTTCATATGTTTGGAATTGCAGCCAATGATGTTATGGGGTTCCATAAAGCTACTGGGAATGCACTTTCAGTGTCTATTGAGTAATGGGAAGTAGAGAACATGGTATTGAAAGAAACAATAGAAGAGCTATAAAATGCTTTAAATCTAGGTCCTTTGGTGATAACTCCAGTTGCAATATAGACATCATTATATGCGATTCCCACTGCTAGCACATCTCATGGACCTATTAAAGCTCTGAAAATCATTAATGCAGTCAAATGTCATATTGTCACTAATATATGCCAAAGGTTAGAAATCATTGAACATGCATAGAAGGTGGTTTCTGATCTACTACGGTTAGCACAAGAAATCAATTCATTTCCTCATTTGGTGACAAGTAATATTAACGAAGACAATTGTTTCGTTAACAATGACTTACTTGCCTTTAGTCAAAGGCTTGAATTGTTGTCTAATCTGAATGGAATAAAAAAAAAAAAAAAAAAAAAAAAAAAAAAAAAAAAAAAAAAAAAAAAAAAGAAAAGAATTTGCCAAATGCTAATAGAATGAGGAAAATCAAAGTTGGATGGCCCAAAAGAAATAGTACACTAAAAAACATTATTTATGAATGTGAAAGCATGAAGAATAGATGAAGTGATGTGTTTCTAGAGGAAACGCAAATTGTTGAAGATCTAGATGGCTCACACATCATAAGGAATTTTGAATTGATCACAAAAGATATGTTAACATTTGAATTGGAAAAGCTAAAAGAGTCAATGGAAAAATAGTTTGATGATATAACTGATTTTACTTTAGAAGAAATTAGCAAATGGCTAGTTGGCTTTGTTAATACTAATGACAAGAAGTTTATTCTAGCTGCTCAATTACAAGAAGAGACAATGGAGATTGAAAAGCAACTATTCAGTGAACATGTTAGGTTGGAGATTGCAATCGATCGAATGAAAGTATTCGTTAAATCTACGTTGAAGACATTGGTTCAAAATGTCATATGCAAAAGACAATGTGAAACAATTAGCTTATATGCTTTCACATATTGTAAGTGTCCTTAAATCTTTGCAGATTTTTTTTGTTTACTAGTATTCAGTCGTCAAGATTTGGTAGTTTTATTAATGTCACCTAGTCTAGTTGCTTAAAGCAATTCCTTGTTTTCTTTTGCAGTTGTCTCTTTCTATATTACGATTCATGGGAGCCAAATCCTAGTTCCTATTGGGACGAACACGTTTACTTTTCCAAAAATGCAGGAGTAGGTAGTTAAAAGAGAAGATGTCATGATAACATAGTGAACGAGTTAATGAACTGGGCCATTCAACATTTTCATTATCGATATAAGCAATTCCTACTAACAATCAAAGTTCTTAATGATTTGCACAAGATCTTGTATGCATTTGTATTCTGTGTATTAATTTTAATCATAGCTATGATGATTGAAATTTGAAACTCAATACAGTTCTTGTTACTCTAAGTGTATTTCTTAGTCTTAATGACTTATGCTTTGAGCTCTTGTATTATGTCATAGATACATATATACCAACAACATAAAATAGAAATGTTGTTATGAGTTTTTTTAATATTCAAGTGGTTATATTTACTATGAAGTTTGAATAATGTTGATTGTCTTAATATTTTAAATTTGTGTGGAGTGCAGCACTCCTGGAAAGGATTTTATTATGTTTTTCTTTTGTATCTCCCTATTGTACATAATCAAAGCTTTTTATTGTATTTAGAAATGAAATTGATATATCGATTTATGTGATTTTGGTTTCGGTTGGTCTTGTGCGGTACTGGACAACTTTTAATCAATTAATTAGCAGTGGAGCTTTGTGCAAAGAGCTTTCATTGTGCAAAAGGGGGGGTTCATTGTGCAAAGAGATTTCATAAACAATAAATGAAGATTCTACCGCACATATTGCTTTCAACACATTATTCCATAATGGGGTAATGCATTGCGCATAACAAAAGCTTTGCATAAGAAAGTTCGTTGTGTAGAGTGCGGAAGCCCTCATGATGAAAGTTTCGAAGCTTGCTCCGTACAATGGACTACCTCCAAACTCTCACACATATGCCTAATTCCACAAATATAACCATAAACAAAGCTCATAATGATTATGTGGAGAGTTTTGTGCGAAAAAATATTTCATTATGTGGAGAGTTTTGTGTGAAAAATATTTCATTATGCGGAGAGCTTTCATCGTACATAATTTTGTCCACACTCTGCACAACCTTTACTCAATTGACTAGTGATATTCGAAATACGAAGATATGCATTTTTATAATTAAAATATTACCAATAATATCGTATGGGTCCACCCCTTGGCTCGGTGTTATTGCAAACAACAAATATGGATTATTTAATACTAAAATATTAGCAATAAATAGTGCGGAGTGCAGATATTTGCACGATGAAAGCTTGGAAGCTTCCTACGCACAGAATTTTGACCGCACTCTGCACAACCTTCAATCAATTAACTAGAGATATTCAGAAACAAAGATATGCATAATTTATAATTAAAATAGACATTTAAGTGCCATGTGTAAGGCCAGTGAGTATTGCCATGTCAACGCACTATGTTGACTACCATGTCATTATTGCCTTGGTGTTATTGTAATTGGCAAATATGGATTGTTTAATACTAAAATATTAGCAATAAAATCCTTTAGTGCGGAGTGTGGAGATATGCATTGTTTATTATTAAAATATTACCAATAATATCATATGGGTCCACCGCTTGGCTGGGTGTTATTGCGAACAACAAATATGGATTATTTAATACTAAAACATTAGCAATACAAGCCTCTAGTGTGAAGTGCGGAAATTCGCACAATGAAAGCTTCCTCCACACAGAATTTGGTCTACACTCCTCACAACCTTTACTCAATTGACTAGTGATATTTGGAATATGAAGATATGCATTATTTATAATTAAAATAGGCATATAAGTTCCATGTGTAAGCCTAGTTAGCACTACCATGTCAGTGCGCTACGTAGAGTACCATGTCATTATTGTCTTGGCGTTATTATGAATGGCAAATATGAATTACTTAATACTAAAATATTAGAATTAAAAGCCTTTAGTGCGGAGTGCGTAAATATGCATTGTTTAAAATTAAATTATTACTAATAATATCGTAAGGGTCCATCACTTGTTTCAGTGTTATCGCAAACAACAAATATGGATTATTTAATACTAAAATATTAGCAATAAAAGCCTTTAGTGTGAAGTGCGGAGATCCACACAATCAAAGCGTGAAAGCTTCCTCCACATAGAATTTTGTGCGCACTATTCACAACCTTTACTCAATTGACTAATGAGATTCATAATACAAATATATGCATTATTTATAGTTAAAATTGGCATGTAAGTGCCATGTGTAAGCCTAATTAGTAATGCCATGTCAGTGCACTATGTAGACAAAAATGTCATTATTGCCTCGGTGTTATTGTGAATGGAAAATATGAATTATTTAATACTAAACTATTAGCAATAAATCCATTAGTGTGGAGTGGGTAGATATGCATTGTTTATAATTAAAATATTACCAATAATATCATATGGGTCCACTGCTTGCCTCATTGTTATTGCGAACAACAAATATGGATTATTGAATACTAAAGTATTAGCAATAAAAGTCTTTAGTGTGAAAATCCACATAATGAAAGCTTGAAAGCTTCCTCCATGCAATGGACTTCGTCTGCACAAAATTTTGTTCGCACTCCGCACAACCTTTATTCAATTGACTAGTGATATTGAGAAGATGGAAATATGCATTATTTATAACTAAAATATTAGCAATAATATCGTATGGCTCCACCTCTTGGTTCGGTATTATTGCGAACAACAAATATGGATTATTTAATACTAAAATACTAGCAATAAAGCCTTTAGTGCAGAGTGTGGACACAATTATAATAAAAAATGAAGCTAGTATAATTACACATAAAAAACCATAATAATAAATGACGAGAGCCAAATTGAATGTTTTCTAATTCCAAGGGAGTTAAAATGCATTAAAACAAAAACATCAAAGAACAACACATTATTACAAACTACCAAATTCATTATTTCAAAGCATTAAAATTTAAATTAACTTATTAAAATTACAACTAATTATCTTATATAGTAATTTCAATGTGCATTTAAAATGTAAACTAATATAAATATCAATTTTCCAATTAGAATTTAAGTTTGCATCAAAATTAAAGAGCAATATTACATATGGCATTATTTCAAAGCATTAAGATATGAAATTCAAAAACATGATTTCCAAATCATTAAATATTAATATTACTATATATTCTCAAAATTAATGCAAATGTATATTGTGTGGGATTGCAGAGGAAGTCCATTGTTCTATCTATGCTTGATTACTGCTAATATTTTAATAATAAACAATCCATATCTTCGTATTTTGAATATCGGTAGTCAATTACCTAAAATTTGTGCAGAGTGTGAACAAAACTCTGTATAATCAAAGCTCTCAGCACAATGTAATCTCTTTGCAGAAAACACTTGGCATGAGCAATGTAAGCTTTGAACTTACTAGCCATTTTTGCTTTGTGCTTAAAATTACATGCTTAATTAGCGATGTTCTCAATGTCGTCTAACTCTATATTTCTCATTATCGTGTATGTATAAAAACCTATAGATTCACAAGCTCATGTAATCTACTAAAACAAGAGACAAGAATCTACTTCTACTCTTTACAGCGGAAGCCCATAAACATTGAACAAACAATAATCAATAGACGAAGAGAATCCAAGGCACATAACACAATAAATATCCAGGGAAAGCCATAGTTCAAAACCCCACTATCTCTTTTGTATTAATCAGGAAAATCAAGATGAAATTAAAATGCTTGTTCTCTCTAAAACAATCCTAGCACTCAGAAAATTCAATCTCCAACTCATAAGCAAGCTCAAGGCCAAATCTTGGCCAATTCACAAGGTCTCCAAGTCTCTATTCCAATGTGTAATTCCTATGAAGGATAGCTTGTATTTAAAGGGAAATAAAGCCTCTAAAAATAGTGCAATCCCTCAAGGATCAGTGCCTGAATGCATGCACTATCAGTGAAACTCATAAAATCCTAAAACAATTAGCACATTGTCCCTGCACTCTAGTCTCAACTCAGTCTTTCTCAGAATCAACATGCATGAGTTTCTGACGGTGGAATCTTCAATTAACTAGAGTAGCACTAATTAGGTCACTAGTGTCCCAACTGACTGTTTACTCACTATTAGTTCCTAAAACTGATTGGAACTAATTTAACTGGACTTAACTCTATTGGCGCTCAAATCTACCTTAGGCTGAAATAAGGTAAGACTCAAGGCCACATCAAACCACGCTCAGCCTCGTAGCTAGCCCTACGAGGACAGGAGAGGGCTCTCTCCGGGTCAATCTCAGCAAAAGATAATCAATGAGGTCGAGATGACTAAATTGATGACTAATTTTAGGCTAGGTATTAAGTACAAAGAGTTTAGAATTTATTTTTAAAGGTTTTGTTGAATTCAAGGGAAAGGCAAATTTGGGTGCGGGGATGAGGCACAGTTTTTGCAGAGGTCTACTTGGGGCAAGATAGGCGATTGTTTTGATGCCTTAAAGCAGGTGAAATGGATAGATCAGACGGGTGAGTATTTAAGGAGAGCAAGGGAGTCTCAAGGATTCTCCTTAAACTGAAGAAAACATAGAAGATTAAACAAATTTAAAGGCAGAGCATAGAAATTTCATGGATTCTACCTTAACACTTCATTTGTTTAATTACAGAAGATTAAATAGAGAAAATGATACACATACACAACTTACAAGTACTGAGAGAAACACACCATCAACACATAAAGCCACATGGATCCCAAATAGTGCTGCAAAACCCTGGT
>APFE030902664.1:0-16406 GCA_000404065.3 Pinus taeda | reverse complement strand
TTTTTTGGGATGGCCTTAAATCAGATATTCAAAAGTTTGTGGCGGAATGTTTGGTTTGCCAACAAAATAAAGTTGAACAATTAAGACACCGGGTCTATTACAACCTTTATCCATTCCAAGCCAACGTTGGGAGGAGGTTTCAATGGATTTTATCACAGGTTTACCCAAGTCTGAGGGAAAGAGTGTCATCATGGTGGTAGTTGACAGACTTACTAATTATCCACACTTTTGTGCACTATCACATCCATTTAAAGCCAGTACAGTTTCTAGTGCATTTATGGAAACAATTCAAAAGCTACATGGAAACCCAGAGATTATTGTAAGTGACAGAGATCCCATTTTCACTGGAAATTTTTGGACAGAATTATTTTCTTGTCTTGGTACTCAGTTAGCTCATAGCTCATCTTATCATCCTCAATCTGATGGGCAAACTGAGATAGTAAACAAATGTTTGGAGGATATCTTCATTGCTTTGTATCTGATAAACAGACACAATGGGTCAAATGGTTGCCTCTGACTGAATGGTGGTATAACACTTCCTTCCATACAACAACAAAAATGACCCCATTTATGGCACTTTATGGGTATCAACCACCATCCATACATCATATTTAAGAGAAAATTCTAAGGTTCAGGCAGTGGAACATCACATCGAACATCAACAACAAGTCCTCAAGCTCTTAAAGGATAACCTCGTGTTGGCACAAAATAGAATGAAACAACAGGCAAATCAACATCGCAGTGAAAGAAGTTTTGATGTAGGTGATTGGGTATTCCTACGGCTACAACCATATAAGCAATTGTCCCTCAAGCAAGTTAAGAAGGACAATAAATTATCACCAAATTATTACGGTCCATACAAGGTGTTGCAAAAGATTGGTACTATGGCATACAAATTGGAGCTTCCTGCAGCTTCTCGATTGCACCCAGTTTTCCATGTTTCATGTTTAAAGAAGGTTATAGGTGACAAGCTCCCAGTTCAACAATATTGCCAGAACTTGATTGAGGGAAGGGAAATAATTATATATGGACCAGAAAGCCAGTCATAGAAACAAGAAATCGATACAACTCGAAATCGATCATTTCGAGGTATTCATCAAGTGGAAGAACTTATCCGCTGAAGATTCCACATGGGAGGATGAGAATTTTATGCAGAAGTATCCAGAACTACTCAAGCGTTGAGGACAACACTTTTTGAAGGCGAGGGGCATGTTGGGTCCCTATAATACTAGTGATTACCCCATTACTATTGTAGTTATACCCCTTATTAATATTGTTGTGCCCCTATTGCCCCCATATTGTTATTACTGTGCCCCATAGAATCCCTCTATTGTTATTTTTGTGGCTTTATATTATTATTGTTAGGTCGGCTGGTTTATATTGTGACTCCTTAGACTCCTATATATAGAAAGGAGGTTTTGTCATTTGAATCATCCAAGAATTGTTCATTTATGTAATGTAAAGGAGGTTGCCCCCTCGAAGAGGCTGAATTCTAAGGCGTTGATCTATCTTTTCTATGTTTTCTTGAGCTGGTTTCATAACACTATTGGTATTTTATATGGATGTATATCCAAAGACTTGTGGAGGAAGATTAAAGAAATCCAAAAAAAGTTTATAACCTTCAACCTTAAGATTAAAGGAAAAACTAATCCATATATGTTCTAGATTTTCTCCATGATCCGGGTGGCTCCAGACACATGAAAAAGTCTCAGAGGACTTAGAAAGGCTCAAAATTCAAAGTGGCCATATTGCTCCAAAACCAGCACCAAATTTAAGTGTGTGTCGCCCTGATTCCAACGGTGTGAACAACACTCAAATCCGAGCTCGTATGAGGGAGAAAGAGCCAGTCAAAGTTGGGCAATGGGTCAGGTTTAAGTTTCCTACAAATTCACGTCAACCAACGTGGATAGCGGAACAGAGTCGAAACAGGGGCCAAGGAAGAGAGTGGAGTTGAAGACAAATTTTAAATTAATTGCAGGTGGAAGCATGAGCATGGAGTAGTGGCAGGCGGAACCATGATGGAGGCCAACTTTCAGGAGGGTGAAACTTTTCCAGTGTCCAAATTGGAAAAACTTTATGTCGATCCTACACCTCTCCGTGACACCAACTTGATGGCAGAGATAGAATTTTGATCTGAGAATCATATCTTCAGATGACCCAGAGGAGGGAATCCTTAAGGAATCTAGGGGGGATCTAAAAGAACCCTGTAGCCCTAGATTTTCACTTTGTCATAATTCAGAAATTTGGCAGTAGATTTTACAATATTCAACGCGACGAATCTGATGGTGTAATCAAATTTTCCATTTCATCATTCCATTTTTCGGCCACTTTTCAAAGTGGAGTGTAGGTGTCAGTATTCAATGTGCGAGCATTCATTTTCATGATATTCGATGCCATGAGATTTATGGTACAGCCAGATCTAGCATTTTATCATCCTCTTCTTTAGATAACTCCTTGATGTAAGGTATATGTAGTGTGATCGTGTACTTCTTTGTCTCTTTTCTTGAGATGCATTGTGCTATATAGATCCATGTTTGATGTTTGATGTGGGATCTTGTTTTGTTCTTGGTGTGAGATGTACTTACTGTCATGTTTTGATTGGGATCCCTTTGTCGCCATGTTGATGAGATACTCATGTGTCTCCATGTATGTTTGAATTGAGAACCCTTTGATGCCATGTCGGTGGGATGCTCATTATTCTCATACATGAAATTATGTCACGCTGACAGGATTCCTTTTGTGAATGAGAGTTCCTGCAGCAAAACATCTCATGGAGCCACTCCTGCGTGAGGGAATATTCCTTGCATGACAGAGAAAACACATTCATGTACATCATCACTCTTTCCAACACTTAATGCAACATCCTACACCATCTTAACATCGGGGCCCAGAGACGTAGTCCCTCCAGGACGAACTCCGTTATCAACATCTCATGTCTATAATTTGTTGGTTGTCATTATGTTTCAATTTGTTTAAGCATGCATATAGGTTCATTTATGCTCTTATAAATGCAATTCTTATAAGAAGTAAAAGGTCTTGGTTAAATCCAGGAGTTGAGTCAACTCCGATCACTCCACCTCTTATTAGTCCCTTCTAAGAAAGGACTCTATCAATCAATTTGTTGTTGAGCACTATTCGTTTAGCATTGATCAATGCAAGTTATAATTTTTAACTTTTAAAAACAAATATTTATTTTTCAATATTATTGAAGATATTATTTGTCAAGCATTCGATTGCACCATAAATTGAAGGTCTTATTGTAGCCTTGGTGTAATAAAATGAGATGTGGAGAACTGCCTCAGATTTTTTTTCCATAATTTTTTCGAAAATAACTCATACTCACATAAATAACATATTTATCATCAAGTATTTGTATACAATATATATAGGAACAAGATGTAAATAAATATACTTACCAAGAGAAGCTTCCCACCCTTATTTATGTGTCCTTCAACACTTTAACAAGTAGGAGTACAAATGTAAATGTCAAGACTTACTTGTGGTTACTACCCACCAAAAATTTATCCAAGTTCTTTTCCCTTGTATAAACTTATTTTTCCACTTCATATATTAATTTGCAAATGTTCTAAAAGCATAATTTACACTTGAGTGACAAGGACTACCTTGCCCTTCAACACTTGCTCTTACATAGACTTTCTAGAATATGCGTACACTATTACACTATTACAATAGTCATAATATCATCCATTAAAAATTACAAATAGGTGTTATTTTTTTATGTCTCCTCTTTAACGAGCCTTCTTCATTAAATTAGTCCTTTCTCATTCTTTGCCTTTGTTATCCTTTGTATTCATATTTAATAGTTATTTGGTATTCTTCCTTCTTGATCTTCTCTATTATCATCTTGTACCTACATAAATATTAGTTGAATTCCATATGAAGGAATCACCATCTACTAGAATAAATGGGTTGTCAGACATTATATCCACTAGTTCTCAAGAAAACGTCTTCCCATACATGCTTCATCAACCATTCTTCCATTAAAATTTTGCATAGATATCCCTGTTACTCTATATCACCACTATCATTTTCACCATCCTCAATCTCCTGGGTTCCTCACTCAATTGTAACCTTGATGTCGATGCTCCTACATCATACTCCTACGGAACAAAAACTCTTCATGGACAAATGTCCATGGGTCCTCTATCGCTTACAAACATTTTCCTCATAGATATCTCTTCTTTTTCGTATCCTCAATGATAATTTTATTCCTACACAAGCCCCTTTTTTCATGACTTGAAATCTAACTCACTGCCTTCTCACTAAGATTGATGACCTTGTTAGGTGTAGAATACCTCAAATCGGTGGTTTTATCCACGTAGATTTTCTCTCTTAATGATCTAACATCCTATTTTGGTTTATGCTTACCACAATAATACACAATAAAGAAATATTTTACATTAGTGGATTTTACCACGAACTTTATTGACTCAAGTACACAATTTCAAAAGTCTTTAATCTCTAACCAATATCATTATTAAATGGAATTATCCAACTACTATTTATTAGGGATGTATTCCTTCATGGATTTATTGTATATAGCTCTCAAACCCACAACAATATACTTTTATTTATAACTCATTTTGTTTTCTTTTTCATTATTAACCATGCTTCTATTTTTTTTTTCCATCTTCAACCGCTTCGTCCTTTTGATTTTCTTCATCACTAACCAATTTTATTGCCTATTGTTGCATATGTGATTTGTAAATATTGTGGACATTCCACTTGACAGATCATCACAACAAATATGATAAATTTTATTTAAAAATTCGAAATGTACATCACAATGGTTTATTTCTCTTTACATTTCTAGATATGTAAGCTACTCATTATTATGTATGCATGTTGATTATAATGACGCAAAAAAATATAGCAATGAAATAAAACTAACAAACTACGATTGACACAAGATATATCTTGGGAAGCCCTTTCAGAAGAAAACCCAGTTGGAATATGAGGTTGCTTTGCTCCCTTTATTTGAATATAAAATGGATGAAAGTACAAAGAAGCAATGCAGTTCGTGGGCTACCACAATGCAAAAATACTCTATGTTTTCTCTCTCCCTATCCCTCTTAGTTATTCTATTTTTCTATGCAACAAAATGCACTTGAAAAGAATGGAACCCCTTCTTCTCCTAGTGTCCCATTTATAACACAACCTGATAGCCAACTAGTAGTTATATTTGACTCCCTTAATTCTTAACTAGTGTTACAATATGAACTATTCTAGAGTATTCTTCATCATCATCACGTGTCTAGCCCATTTTCCATGCACAATGGGGGCTGACATGGAATCCCTTCGAATTATGGTGGCAAAAACAAGAAGGTCATCTTCTGAGTGGAATAAATTTTCCATAGGGACTCCAACTAAGTTGATTTTTGCATTGTTGGAAAGCTATTTGTGTGTATAATAGGAGAAAAGAGTGTAGCACTAAAGTGTCAAATTTTACCCCATAAAAAACACTCTTCGATGCCTCAAAATCCTTCCAAAATATTTTAGGCCCTAGTTTTCCAAATTGGATCTCGCCGATAAAAATGGTCCTATGAGTTGATTCCTCCACTTTTTCCACCCTAAAAGAATTGATATGGATGAAAAACAATATAATTATCAAATATGAATCACTCCCCATTTGTGGGGAATTTTAGTCCTAAAATTCTTCCACTAAATGATGTGAGGAATTTTTCCTCCACCTTCTCTCGGGTGTGCCATTTAGCTTTATCTAGAGGTTTTCATTTCAACCCAATCTGTTAAAGTTCATGTTGTCCCTATCTTTTAGTTCTAAACCTCCTATAAAAAACTATATCTTATGTCATCTATAGCTTACTTTGGGCCTGCAAGTACTGTAGTGGATGGTGATATATGTGGATTATTATCTCCTTTCCCATTAGATAATTTTTCCACTTCTTCACAGATTACGCCATGGCATAAACTTCCTTATCATAGGTAGGGTAGTTAACGACTGGCCAATGAAATAATTTAGAATGGTGAAATACAAGCCTTCCTCCCCACATCAAGATAGCTCCCATAACATACTCACCAGCATCTATCTCCACTTGAAAGGGCTTATCCAAGTTTGGTAGTGCAAGAACTAGTGTTTAACTGATCTTCTTATTTAACTCATCAAAGACACTTTGTTGACCCTTTCACCACTCGAAACTCTCATCACTTGTTGTTATGGCATGGAGTGATATTACTACCACTAAAAACGAGGCTATGAATTTCCTCAAGTATTGTGTCGCCGCAACAAAACTCCTAACCTCATAAACATTAGTAGGCACCAACCATTTCATGATGATCTCCGTCTTAGCAGGATCTATCTTTATCTCTCGTCGACTTGTCACATACCTTAGATACACTAGAGACTACTATAAAAACTCACACTTCTTGATATTTTCTAGAAATTGGTGCTTCTTTGATGTCTCCAACACCTACGTCAAATGTGATATGTGCTCCTCCTAGTTAGAACTATATACCAGTATATAATCGAAATAGAAAATACCAAATGAATCTATAAAATGGTGGAACATATCATTTATTAAGCTCATAAACATAATTGGTACATTGCATAGGAAAAATGGCTTGACTACCCACTCATACAAACCTTTCCTAGTTTTGAAGGTGGTATTCCAAGTATCTTATTCTCTGACTCAAAATTGGTGATATTTAGACTTTAAGTCCAACTTGGTGAAGTATTTCCCTTGCTGCAACTAGTTCAAAAAATCATCAATCTTGGGTAGGGAGTACATATTCTTGAGTGTGATTTTCTTCAGTGCCATGTAATTAATACACATTCACCAAGTACTATTCTTCTTGGCATTATGATGATGGTTGACCCACATGGTGGTGTACTCATTCGAATGACACCCCATTCTAGTAGTTGTTACAATTGTTTCTTCACCTCACTTGCTTATATAACAAACTAGCTGTACAACCCAATGTTTAGCGAGGGAGTCCTGAAATATCTAGATCTTATGCTCCACTTCTGTCTTGGGTGGTATCCCTTTAGGTTCCTAGAACACATCCTTGTAAGCCTATAGAAAATATTCTAGTTGTTTTTTATGTTTCTTACTACATCCCTCCAAGGATTCCTTTGCTCTCACTGACACTTCTACGAGATGATTCTCTGTTAAAAACAATAAAACAAACTTCTTTCCATAATTAATCATTTTCTTGGCTTGGTTGGCATTTACTAGTGAAATTTTTAGCATTCCTTTGTGCATGTTGATGATGAACGATTTTCCATCATTGTCGAGCTGATATTGGTTGGCACTGCACATGAATATTGCATATTGCATGTACATGTAGGGACTTCCAAACACTAGTCCACATACATTGAAGGGAACTACACTTAATTCTACTTCGCCAATAAAATAAACACTGGTAGCTAATATAATTTTGCATTGTTTTGTTATCTTTAACTATGCTTCCTTATTTACCAATCCTAACTAGCATACGCTTGGATTATCATGAACTTCCAATGCAAATTTGTTTGCTAGCTTTACTGAACTGAGATTTGCATGTGATCCTAACTTAATGAGGGCATTATTATGTATCTTCCTTACTTGTATCTTTATGTGGAAGAGCTTGGTCATTTTTTTATCTTCCTATTGCTAAAGGCTATTGAGTTTGCTATTTCAAAAATGAGTCCCCTACGTACACTCGAACAAGAAGTTAATATACTTACATTCTAAAAGCACAGATGGATCATCTCAATGCACTACAACATCAAATGAATAAGATTACATGCTAGGAAATATGCTCTTTAGGTGAACACTATGATGAATTCTCTTCCAAGCAGTATGTCCAACCCCACCATAATTGTCAAAAAAAGTGGTCTGCAACAACAATATTCACTTTCCAATGGTTTAAAGCATGTCTTCAACATAGAAAACCAACATTATTCCTGATACTTTCTTGAGTTTCGCTAAATTTATTTGTCTACTTTGATTTTGTTGAACTCTCATAATTCTACATTCTCTTAAATAACATATTTAAACCAAACACTATTAATATTTTGTATCTTACTATATAAAACTTATATTAAACCATTTTTTTCTACAATATGTAGAATTTAAAAAATTTCAATGAGATATGCTTTTGAAAATTAATATATATATATACTATATATATAGAATAAATATGTATGTATGTATGTATGTATGTATGTATGTATGTATGTATGTATGTATGTATGTATGTATGTATGTATGTATGTATGTATGTATGTATGTATGTATGTATGTATGTATGTGCAGATTTTCCTGTTAATCAATTCTACGTATCTTCTTATCTATATATTTTACCTATTCCATAATGTTTGTAGCCCCTTTAGATGCAAGATCCTTTTGTTGCGATAGTTGCATATGACTCTCCCTTTTTGGTAGTGATACTACATCTCTACCAACAAAGGAGTAGTATATCCAAAACAGGTGACTAACTTTGGTATGCAAATTTGAATTGGAAGTGATTTCAGAAGCATTCTTCCTTAACCTCATGCCTTTGAGGGCGTTAGATTTAGGTGAAACATAGCTACAATTATTTCCAAGATCACTGTGGCAACTGAAACAATTCGAATTTCAGTCCCTACATTTTCTTGTTGCTAAGGAGAATGAGTAAGGGCTAACCACCAGGGTTGCAATTTGTGGAGAGAAATTGTTGAGGGAGGGAGGTTAGAGCAATGAACTCCTAGCCTACTTCGTCCTTTTTTCTTGCATCTTGGCCCACCTTTCTTGATTGTTCCCCCCTCCTCTATTTTTTTTTTCGTTTTCGCCATGTGGAAGCTCTATTTGTGTTGGGGTTTAGGACTTCGTTACAGTTCTTCTCAGTGTGTCTTTTGCTACTCGAGGTCACCGTCACCCTGTTTGCAGTTACCATCATTGTAGAAGGGACAGTGGTACGGTGAAGCTTCCTTGATCGACTCTCCTGATAGTGCCTCTTGGCCTGCCTTTCTTGACTACACCCCTTCCTTTACAACTATCATCGACGTCGTTATGTGGAAGCTTTGTTCACACTAGGGTTCAGGACTTTCCTGTGGGTTTTCTAATTATGTCTTTTGTTGGTGAGGGTCATTGTTGCCTTGTTTCTAGTTTTCATCATTGTAGATTTCTTCGGTGATGGTTCACCGATATGATTGTTGGGTCATGGTAGCGAGATTTGTCAGGTCCTGTCAGTTTCTTTTTTATTATCGTAGCCCTATTCTAGCCTGTTGATCCTACGAGATATTTTATGGGGGCATTATCCCTAGCTTTGCCTCTAGCATTGGTTATTGGGGTTTGAACATTTTGTATTTGTGGGTTGGCCACCTTTTCATGCCATTTACAGTTTCCACTTAGGATTTATGTGCTCTGCATGCCTTGCGGTTTTATTTGGTCGGGCATCCATGCTAAATTTTTTAAATCTCTTTGTGATGTGGTATGGTGCTTGTTAACCTAGGGTTTTATACATTGAATCTCCTTTTTCATATCATGTCGGTTGGAGCATCTTCTGGTGGTGCTAAAATGGTGTGTGGATGGTCATTGTTGGGGTATATATTGTGCTCCTTTTGGAGTTTCTTTGAGTGGTTTGTGCAACATGTATCTTGTTATCAATCATATGTAGCAAGGATTATATTGGAACATATCCTATATGCATGATTATGTAAACATATTTTTATTTAATAGAAATTTTTTGGTTTTTTCTTTCTTGAAAAAAAAAACAAACAAACACACACACACAAACAAACAAACACAAGCTCTTGAATTTCTTGGTCTGAATCATACTAAAGTCGATGATATGCATTGAAGCATTGACACTATTTCGAACAATCAGTTTTTACACCTCAAGGGATGTAAATGGTTAAAATCATTTACATGTGAAATGAGAGATCTAAAAAAACCCATATTTTTGGATCTCAATGGATGTTGTCATTTAGAATAATTTCCATATGAAATCACAAAACTCAATGATCTCAAATATCTGGATTTTAAGGGTTGTTGTAAATTACAAGTGATTCCTCCTAACATCAAAACACTTTCAAATTGTCAAACTTTGAACTAAGAAATTTTAATATAAGAAGGATTTTATCATATTTTTTGTTAATGGAAATTTATTATATTATAGATATATCTTAATCATAGATTTAACATGTTGCAAGAGGGATAAATCTCTTAGATGCAAACCTCTTTTAGAATGTAAAATATGAGAAAAATTACATCCTTTTATAGATCCCAATGAATTTGGTTTTCTCTCTCTATATATATAATGTGTATTTTTTCATTGTTTAAATTGTATTTTTGAATGTTATATTAAACTGGTTAATACAAAGAAAAATTATTGGATTTCACTTAAAATTGGCAAAAATATATATACACCTAAAAAATATGAAAATGTAAAATAGCGAGACTACTTCAAACATTTTACCCATAAAATTTAATTTTTGTTGTTTCTTTATAGGACATATACAAAAAAAAAATAAACAATATATAATATATACATAGTTGACATTAAAATATTTTGCATAACATGTGTATTGAGACATTTTATCTATAGACTACATTGTCCACATTAAATTTTTTTGGTTATTAATATATTTTTATGTCTATGTCAATATTACTTGATCTTGGATATTAAAATATTTTATGAGTAACCCATATTAAATTTGTTTATTATTATGAATATTTTTAAATGTCACATATTATTTTTATATTAAGAATTCAATGAATTACACCTCCTTATTATTCTTATTAGGAATTATTTGATATTTTTTATTTTATTTTTCAACTTTTAATTACTTATTTCTGTGGACATTGAATATCTTATTTTGTACAACATTAAAATATTATATATATATATATAATATATATATATATATATATATATTGTGTACAAACATTAAAATATTATATATATATATATATATATATTATATATATATAATAGTTAACATAGATCTTCAAAAAAATTATTTAAATCCTTGAGTGAAATATTTTAGAATCTATAAGGTTTAAATATATTATTCACACCTTTTTTTTACTTTTAATTATTTTATATCTTTTTAAAGTTGATAACAAATTATGTTATGTCTTATGATTAAGTGTGAGCTAAATAATTTACCACATTGGGTTGTAATATTAACAAAAGATTGAATGAGAATAGTGAGGGTGGGATTATTGATGTTTTGTAATGCTTTTAATTAAAACTAATTAAGCATGTGTATTCATTTTAGTTTTTTATTATAGTTGACATTGCTTTCCTATATAGAGAATATTTTATTTTTATCTTGAGCAATAAAATTTTGGGCATTTAGTATAGACTCACTTAAGAACACAACATAGTTACTCTATTCTAGAGTGTCAATAATATGTTAACTTACAAGAAAACCTAGGTAAGAAGAATAACAACAACTATTCCGCCCAAAAACTCAAGCTAAACTCAATTAACTTTCTATATAGATAAATAGATTATATAAATATTTTGTTAATTTTTAAATTAAAATATACTATTATATTTTATTTATATATTTGAATTAATTTTTTTTTTAAATAAAAAATATAAATTCAAATTTGACCAAAAACAATAGTCAAATTAATGTGCCCGCAAACGCGTCCTCATTCCACGGAGGAAAACAAAAGATGTAGTTATACCTCCCATTCTCTGATTATTGGAGGGATGAGCGGTATAATTAAAAGATGTAGTTGTACTTCCCTTTCTGTGATTATTGGAGGGTTGAGAAGAAAAGCAATTAGTGGCCAAAACCCCCAAATTCTCTGCGTGCTGAGACAGAACGGAGGCTTGGGAAGGGTCGGTCAAAGTCGTAATTATCTACGGAGACTTCAGAGTTTGGGCGGGGCGGACACAAAGTCTCGGCGTGATGAAGACGAAGTCTGTTATTGGCCAGAAATAAACCTGGATAAACGCATATCACTTACAAAACAAAAACATTAATATTATAATATTAGTATTAGTTTTGATTATAATATATTAATATATTGATATTAATATTAATATTGGTTTTATTATTATTATAATATTATATTAATTATAATATATTAATATTAAAATATTAGTATTAGGTTTTATTATTGGGTATTAGTACTTGGTTTTAATATTGGGTTCTAGTATAGGGTTTTAATATTAGATTTTTAATATTGTGTTTGAATATTTGAATATTAATATAAGTAAGAATAAGTTAAGATTTAACTAAATGAGTAAGTTTCAATTAATACTGAAATCTTAATATTAAACCTAATATTATAAATTGTAATATTACAAACTCAAAATTAAGATTAGAGTTTCAATTACTATTATAAACAATAAGATTAATATTATAAGCCAGTTGCAAGTCCCACTAGCACAACCGGTTGAGGATGACCTTGTTAGCAATGGACAGAACCTTAACCTCATGGACATTGTTGCACCGGTGCTAGGAGAAGGAGACATGCAAAAATCCACTCAACAATTTAGAGTAAGTAGAATATACTAATAAAATAAAACAACCTTATGCTCAACCCCATAGGCCACAAGATCCCTTGTTCCATAGAACCTTTTACATAGAACCAACTAGGAGATCCTTCCAATCCCAACTTAAAAAACACATGGTGACACCTACATAATTTTATATCCAAATCCATCATGATCAATTGGGATATCCTTCCAATCCCAATTTAAAAAACATGCAAAAATCCACTCAAAAATTAAAGTAGAATATACTAATAAAATAAAACAACCTTATGCTCAACCCCATAGTGCACAAGATCCCTTGTTCTATAGAATGTTTTACATAGAACCAACTAGGAGATCCTTCCAATCCCAACTTAAAAAACACATGGCTCACACCTACATAATTTTATATCCAAATCCACCATGATCAATTGCGATATCCTTCCAATCCCAACTTAAAAAACACATGGCTAATGCCTACATAACTGTATATCCAAATCCACCATTACTGAATACTCCCATAAAACTAAACTCCATATTTGTTTTGATAAGATCTTGGTCTCTGCCCCTTTTCATTCAAACTGAATCATTAGGTAAGCCCTTGAAATCCAAACCGCCCTCACAACTTTAATCTAGATAATAGATATAAGTTAAGTCACTCTTCAAAACCTACTATCCATTTTCTATCTTCGATACCACCTTGTCATTCAAACCTTATTCTCTAAGGGTTGTAACCCTTCCCCCTCACCTTTGCTCCATTCCCTTTAAATGATTTTATTTCTTTATGATTTTTAATTATTATTCAAAAAGAATTAATACTATCTTAATCCTAATTAATTTAATAGTTTCCTTAATCAAATTCAAATTTAAAATGATGTCTACCCTATATTAATCCTAAATTCATTCTACCCATATTCCTTCTATATTTGACTCCCTCTTAATCTAATTTATGCTTTCTTAACCTGTTTAATTTTAATCTTTATTAATTTTTATTCACACCATTATCATACAAATGATTAAATCTCTTTAAATTGGTATCATTTTAATGCTTTTAATTCAATTATTAGTTATCCACTATCAATTCCCTTTAACCAGATCTATTAATTTTTATTATTCTAGTTTTCCTTTCCAATATAATTAATGATAGTAAATTATTCTTTTAGTTTTTAAACTTGACCTTGATTCATTTTCACTGTTAATCTTTTTGATTTTATTTTACTAGTTATGAAAATAGTTTGCCTTATTTTATTATATTTTTATATTAATTTTGTTATTATCAATTTATTATTTTTTAATAACAATTTTATCATTTTTAAATTATATAGTTAATTCTAATTTCTTTAATATTATTTTTTTTTAACCTAATCTATTACTTTTTATATTATTAGAATATTCTAAATGATTGGTTTGCAATTTCAATCTATCTATTTTCTCTTAAAATGTTTTTATTTTATTCATTTATTTACATTATATTTTTATTTTATTATTGTATTTTACTTATTTTAATCTAATTCATCTTTCCTAAATTACTAATTAATATAATTTTAACATTTTCATTTTTCTGACATTTCCTAATAGTCGTATATTTTTCTAACAATCATATCCTCTCATATTTAATCATGGTCTTGTACTCTTTGTATCAACATTCTTAGTTTTTTCCTGAAGTGAAGTGTTGGTCTTGTACTCTTTGTATTAACATTCTTAATTTTTTCCTGAAGTGAAGTGTTCACTTGAAACTTCGGACACCTCAATGAGAACATACATTGTTCCAGAAAAATCTCCCAACATCAAAATGTCAATTGTGAAAATCTTCATGCAATTTTTTGTTTTTGTTTTTACATAATATTTATCTTAACATGTGATTGAACTAGAAAATACTACTAACTTTATGTAAATGATAAAGAAATAATTTTGTTTTGAAACTTAAAACATATACATCTATTTAGCCCAATGGAGGTGAATGAATGCGTTGAATTAAATGGGGAGGGTGGGGGTTGGCTAATCCCACAAACCGATATGACAACTCATGATGAGCCATAAAGGAAAGTGGAGGGTGGGGCATCAGACACCCAAAAAATTCGAGTAGAAAGTTTGGCTATTTATATTTTCGATGGTGGCTCACCTCTGACAAGTAGTCCATCTGGTTATGCCAAAAATTGGTAGTTGGTGACAGGAACGTTGTGTATGCACAGGACGCCAACTTGTGCATACCTATTAGCTTAAGCATTGCAGGGAGGAAAGTGCATGTTGTATGGTGGAGTGGTTCTCCTAGTGAGTTTGAGACACTGAGTTGCAGAGTTTGAGACCCTAGTGAATGGTGGGGTGAATAATTTCTTGGAGGTTGAGTTATCGAGGTGCAGAGCGGATATATTTAGTGCGGTCCTGCTCTGGATACCCTAAGGGTGGGACAGTTTCTTCTGGTTTTTTTGGGAAGTATCATTGCACCCTATCCTCTCTCTAGGAATCCCAAGGATGTTGGATATTTTGGGGTGGTGGCCATCAAATTCTTCTATGTTTTCTCTATTATGCACTTGTGGATATCATACGACTTTTAGTAGTTTCATGTGGGGCATGTTTTCGATTTTCACCTAGCGGTTTCCTTGATTTTAATTGTGGGCTTTTGAGAAACTATGTCTTTGGCTCCCACCCTAGAACATATAATTCTCTAGTTGTGTGCTGGTGGTGTTTAGGGTCCCTAAAGTGCGCATGCCCTATACCATTATGGCATGGTTGTTCTACATGTGAGCGGTTTCAAGGTTCTAAGAAGTGCATGGAGGTTTCCCTACTAAACTAAGATGTCTAGGGGATGGTATTTAACTAATCTTGGTGTTTGAGATCCTCTAAAGGAATGTTTCATCAGAGAGGGCAAGCTTGGCATGGTGGGGTTCTCCATGGGGAACTGGCGGGTTGCGGTGGCAGTGTGGGTGTAGTAGATGATGAATAAATGTGTGGACACTGGTTTTGAAGGTGAATTATCATAAGAAAATTTACCAACACCTATTATTGTGAGTGAGCCTCCTACTTTGTAGTCAATGGAAAGACAATTGCATAATGTAACTGCACTCCTAGAGAAACTAGGGCAACAATTATATGTTGACCGGAATGAGGTAATCACCTTTATGAATGACTTACAAAACCATAAATACGAAATGTTGGATATGAGGATTCAAAGGCGTATTCATGAAAGGCTGGACCTAATTGAGGGCATGATTGATCAACTAGAGTTTCATGTACATGGGGGCCCTAGAGACCCATACCATCTTAACATCGAACAAGCTCCAACTCCTCCCTAGAATCAATGATAACGATTGGCTATACATGTATTCCTTTTATATTTTGGAGACTTTGTGTGTTATTTATAGGGACTTGCTATAGTTTTTGGCAGTTGGATATCAGTTTTCATTTATCTCTCCTAGCCAACAAATCTAGTTAGAGTGAGGCCCAGAAAGAAGGGTGTTTCTTTAAAATCTTATGTAATATTTTTGTGAATTAACAGAAGTGGTTTGATAAAAAAAAAAAGAAAAAAACTTAGATATCTACTTATATAAAAAAATTTGCATTGACGATGTCAAAAACATGATTTTGTTAGAACTAGCTTAGATTCATCTAACATCGGATCTGTCATGCGTCAAGAGGGATCAAATCCCTCGAGGTGAAAACCTTCTTTTTGGAATGTACAACCTGAGGAAAGGTTTGCACCTCAAGGAATTTGATCCCTCTTGGCACATGATAGATTCGGTGTTAGATGGATATAAGTTAGTTCCAGTTGAAGGCAACAATCTCACATTTTTTTATTATCATTATGTATATGTTTGAGATTAACTTCAAAATTCGCATTATGTTTTCTTTCCTTCGCATGACCATATCATTCTCTTCTCTAATTTAGTTTGTGTTGCTTGAATGGTTTGTACATCTTTGTTTGAATGCTTTGAGTGGTTTGTTTGCTTACTTGTTTGGATTTGGATGGT
>APFE030902658.1:0-10362 GCA_000404065.3 Pinus taeda | reverse complement strand
AAAAACAACTATCTTTTGAATTTAGACACAAAATATATATCTATATATATAAACAAATGCTATACAACTATCTTTTGAATTTAAGCACAAAATATATATCTATATATATAAACAAATGCTATACAACTATCTTTTGAATTTAAGCGCAAAATATATATCTATATATATAAACAAATGCTATATTATATGTATATAAAAAATTAAACAACTAAAAACAAATGTTGTAATTCTAACAAAAACAATAAAATAGATTATTGTACGATGTTTCTATGTTTGGTGTTGATGAGTTTTTAAATCGTTTTTCAAAAAGAAAACACAAAATGAAACTAAATTGTAACTTAGAAGTTGGGTGGCATGTAAGAATCCGTGGCAACGTTGTATTCAATGAAAAATCAAAATCAATTTTATTAAATGAAAAATCAAAATCAAATTTTTGTTAAAAGTGTATTTTAATTGTCTGGAAAGTTATGAAAATTTCAGTTATTTTAGAAAATCTAAGTTATAGTTGTTAAACTTCAAAATTTTAGGTGTTTTAGACGTTTTTGATGGCACTGAATCTATTTCTACTAGCAAAAATATGATTCATTCGCCTAGCTGCTAAATCCATTTCTACTATCAAAATACGATTTTTGAAAATTTTTCTCCTGAATTCCAGCCAATCCCAGCAATTCCTCCACCTCTGTAGACAACTCCTTTTTAAAACCGAAATAGATTTATGGAACGGACACACCCCTGATGTGGAGCCATGTCGTTGCCTAAACCCGCTAAACCAACTTAAATGAGTCATATTTTTTTTAAAGCAAAATGGACGCATGAAACAGACAAACACGTGATGTGGGGCCCTGTCGTTGGCTAAACCAACCAGTGAAAGATGGTACCGACTCCCGAGGACAAAAATGCCACACCCTTTGGGCTCCATTACCCACTAAAACTATGGACTGTTTTTAATTAAATTTTATCTAATAATTAAAGAAACAATAATAGACAAATGGCTAGATAATTAATTGTAATTGTGTCCATGATTTTGATAGTGCATTGCAGTGTTGTTTCCTCGTTTGGCAAGTATGGAGAGATATTGTTTTGGCAAGTATGGAGAGATATTGAATTGCAGTTTTGTTTACTGGTTTGGCAAGTATTGAGAGATATTGAATTGCAGTTTTGTTTACAGGTTTGGCAAGTATTGAGAGATAGAAATAGAGCTACACAGTGCCAACGGCCTCAGAAGCAATTGAGGTGTTTGATTGCGCATTCCCCATCTTTTCTGTTTTGCATCCCATGGCATCTTCCTCCAAATCAGCATCCACCTCCACCTCCACAGCGGATGGCAACACCTACTACGCGTTCGATGTGTTCCTCAATCACAGAGGCTCTGATGGTAAAACGTTTGCCAGCCATCTTTACGATCGCCTCACGGAACATCGATTGCGAGTCTTCCTGGACAGGGAAGAAATGGAAAAGGGAGAAGAATTAACACCTCAGATAGAGGGTGCTATTAGAGCTTCTTCGGTTAATATAGCTTTTTTTTCTCCGCAATATTGCCAATCAAGCTGGTGTCTGAACGAGCTGCTGCTCATGCTGGAGTGCAAGCGGACGAAGGGTTCAACTATTCTTCCCATATTCTTCCATCTCGAGCCTTCAGTACTTAGATGGACGGAGGGAGAAAAGGGAGTGTATGGTCAAGCCCTGAGCTCGCTCCAAAATAAGAGAAATAGAGATGGTCAACTACGATACAAGCCGGAAATCATTGGAGAATGGAAGAAGGCTCTCCATGACGTAGCAGAAATTAGCGGTTACGAGTTGGATGGGAAGAAGTATAATGGGTTAGAACTCTTCTCTCCCTCTTCCTTTGTGATCGTTTTTTCCATTAGTCTCATTCATATAGGTATGTCATACTTTATCTACTTTTCTTACTAGTAAGTTTATTTTTTATATTATTCAGTGATGAGAGTAAGCTGCTGGACGATGTCGAAGAAGATGTGTTGAAATTAGTTCCGAAACCACCCCAGAATGTCTGCATATATCCGACTGGATTGGAAGAGAAAGTTCAAGATTTTGAAGAAAGAGTGTTATTACAGCAGCATGAAAGTGGGAAGGCTAAGGTTGTAGGAATTGTCGGACTTGTGGGGATTGGTAAAACGACCCTCGCAAAAGAGTTCTATAACCGCAAGAAGGAAGAGTATCGTCGCTCCAGCTTTGTATCTGATGTCAGGGGAAACAACTCTAGAGGACAACTAAAGGAATTGCAGACAAAACTTATTAAGGAGTTGAGTGGGAAGAATACGGAAATAAACAGCACTGACGAAGGTATCCCTCTTCTTAAGACACATCTCCCACATTGGCACGCTCTTATCATTTTAGATGATGTGGATGATGTAGAGCAGCTGCGCGCATTTCTTCCGGTTTTACCAGCGAACGATAGCTTAATTCTCGTTACATCCCGTGATAAAAGTGTACTTCAAATGTGGGAATTAATTGAAGATCCATTTATTTACACTCTCGAAGGCCTCAGTCTACAACACTCCGTAGAGCTCTTCTGCTGGCACGCCTTCCGTCTACCTGCTCCTCCTGATGCAGCGTTTGAGCAACTGGTAAATGAGTTTGTGGATGCCTGCGGTAACTTGCCATTATCTCTTAGTCTCATCGGGGCGCTTCTTCATGGCGAAAAGGATCCTGTCCTCTGGAAAGCGAAATTGAGTGAAATCAGCAAAATTCATCCCATGGAGGTACAAATGACACCGTTAATTAGCTACCAGAGTCTGCATGCTGAGGAAAAGATGTTATTCTTAGACGTTGCCTGTTTCTTCGTAGGAGAAGATAAGGATACAGCCATGATGATATGGGAGGGATCGGGGTGGTCAGCATCGCTGGGTCTGGAGACTCTACGGAACAAGCACCTCGTGGAGGTGGAGGTGGGCGAGGTTTGGAAGTATGGAAAACGATGTATGGTGGAATGCATAGGAATGCATGGCCACCTAAGAGACATGGGCAGATGTCTGGCGCACGAAGCCCCTTCGCCTCATCGTATTTGGAGCGTAACTGAAAACCTATCGGACCTGTCGCTTGTACGTATTGAAGTTTTAGACCGACTTTCAAAATAGTGTTGTGATCCGTCAAATTTTGAATTCCTAAACTTTTAAAAATGTCAATATTATTTCTAACAGTTTCCCGATAACAATTTAGGTGGGAGGAATAAGAGATTCCGCCGAACGCGATCGTCGAGTCAACGAGCTGAGGTGGAGAGCGCCTCACCTTCAGGAATCGTCTTATGTGGAAGGCGTATTCAGCGTTGAGCAACCACCCCAACTCATATTGCTCCGCTGCTATAACTGTCCGGACTCCTCCTTTGCTCCAAATATTTCAACAAAGAATTTAAGAGTTCTACATATAGAGGGAAGCAATCTGGAAACACTGTGGCATCTTGAATCTCAGGTAGGTAGTCATGTAATTGATTGGCGAAAGGTTGTTTCTATTTTCCTTTATTATTAAAATTGCTTTGCTGTTTTAACATACCACGATGCACGAAGTTGAAATAGAGGGAGCATTGCAGGCACCTCGGGAGCTGAGGGAGTTGTACATCGCTGGTTCTAGGCTACCAAAGATTCCACAGTCCATAGGGCAGCTGCGGCGCCTCGAGAAGGTTGTCCTCCGGAGTGAGAAGGATATACTGTCGTTCGAGACTTTGCCCGATGAATTCTGTCAGCTGCGGTCTTTGAAACACTTGGAATTACACGAGAAAGGTTTGAAGTCATTGCCAGAGTCTTTTTGCTACTTGAGCAGACTCCAACATCTTAATTTAGCCGGGTGCACATGTTTCGAAGAGCTCCCAGATTCCTGTCGGAATCTAACCAAGCTCCAGCATATTGACTTGTCTTCCTGGATGAAATTGCGGCTGCTTCCAGATTTTTTTGTGAATCTAACCAATCTCCAGCATATTAACTTGTCTTACTGCGAGGAATTGTGGCAGCTCCCAGATTCATTTGGGAATCTAACCAATCTCCAGCATATTGACTTGTCTTCCTGCATGAAATTGCGGCTGCTCCCAGATTCCTTTGGGTATCTAACCAATCTCCAGCATATTAACTTGTCTTACTGCGAGGAATTGTGGCAGCTCCCAGATTCCTTTGGGAATCTAACCAATCTCCAGCATATTGACTTGTCTTCCTGCATGAAATTGCGGCTGCTCCCAGATTCCTTTGGAAATCTAACCAATCTCCAGCATATTAACTTGTCTTACTGCGAGGAATTGTGGCAGCTCCCAGATTCCTTTGGGAATCTAACCAATCTCCAGCATATTGACTTGTCTTCCTGCATGAAATTGCGGCTGCTCCCAGATTCCTTTGGGAATCTAACCAATCTCCAGCATATTAACTTGTCTTACTGCGAGGAATTGTGGCAGTTTCCCAGATTCCTTTGGGAATCTAACTAATCTCCAGCATATTGACTTGTCTTCCTGCATGAAATTGCGGCTGCTCCCAGATTCCTTTGGGAATCTAACCAATCTCCAGCCTATTAACTTGTCTTATTGCCAGGAATTGGAGACCTTCCCAAATACTTTCGGAAATTTAATACGACTTAAATTTCTGAGTTTGCTTGCGTGTCCATTGACCATACTAAGCGAAACCCTGGGAAATATCACCACACTTAACACTTAAATCTTCAAGAGTGTTTCGCAGAATTGCCTCCCCAACTTACATCTCAACGGTTATAGCTGCCACCTTCGTTCGGTGATCTAAGGAGCTTGGAGGAGTTGGAGTTCGAGTTCTGCCCCCTTCAAATTTTTCCCTGATCCTATTAGAATGCTTAGAATGCTGACTCAGTTGAAAAAGTTAGCACTCAGAAATATGGATCTTAAACAGTTAAAGATAACAGAATGGCTCTCTGGATTGCCAACAACACTTGAAACATTAGAGATTAGTGGGTGCGAAGAAATGGAGGAGCTGTCAGGTCTGGAAAGATTGGAATCTCTGGAGGATTTGCAGATACCTTCATGTCGTGGGCTGAAGCGCATACACGGGTTGGCACAGCTGACAAAGCTTCAAACGCTGGACGTTCAAATGCACAGCGATTTAGAAGAGCTGCCCGGCATTGAGGGTTCCCAGTCTTTGAAGGAGGTTAATGCCCTTCATTGTCCCAAACTGAAGCGGGAATATGTGATTTCACATAGAACGTGTAGATATTATTTCCAGTAACGCACATAAATATTGTAGACTTAAAATCCAATGTGCTAGGCTTATTTACAAATGTTGTATTTGGTTCTTTCCCATTTCATTCTGCGCACTAGATCAAGCAATCTGTTTGTCTATCACGTATGGCGTTTTAATCAATTTAATGTTTTGATCATATATTTGTCTTCATTATTTCCAATGGAATCATATCTGGGTGCTTTATCTTTCCCCGAATCCACACCTATCCTCACAACAAACCTCTTATATCTATTTTCACTATAAGTAAAATTGTGAATTGTGATAGCATATCAGCTACCATCTATTTGGTTTGTGTCAAGTTTAGTTTGTGTCAAGTTTAGTTTCAACATATTTTAAATGTAAATTTATAAGAAATTGAATAAAGTTTTTTTTTTTTTTCACAGACTAGAATTTGTCCTAATATTTTTCGAACCAATTAATATTATTCATCATAAATTCACGGTGATAATTGATTGTTAATATATTTCTTAATAAAAACAATTAAAAAATATAAAAAAATCAACCTGCCAACTCTAAATCAAAAGTTTATATTTCAATTAATATAATTATTTTAATCAAAAAATTAATTTTAAATATAATATTTAATTTAATTAAATTTATTTGTTATTATAAATCAATTGAGATTAATTTTATAAATTATTGTTATTTTATTTATATTTTATAATTTATTTTTGTTGTGAAAATGTTTGTAGCAGTTATATTTAAACTATAAGACGTTTATATATCCGAATGATTGTATCATTAGACTATTCTAGATATTATTCTTATTAGTTTCTACGAATGTTTGGTTTTTATCTTTTAAATATTTGTTTTCTGTTTTTATTATGTTTATTAAAAGTTATGTTATATATATAATAATATATATTATATATATTATATATATATAAAACATAGAGATCATTAATAATTATAATAACATATTTCCATAAAAATCACATAAGAGATATTCTCTTAGTGTGGTTCATCTTCAAAACTAGATGAGGAACCAGATCCAGGGATTATATTTATTTAATATTTTTTTAAGAGTTCAATATGATAAATTTATGGTTATATATTTATGCATATGTTTATGGTCTTTCATGGTATCAACGCCTCTTTTCTAAATCTAAGCTTGTTATTTAGGCTTAATTCTTTGGATAAAATTTATTGTATTTACGTTTTTAGCATTAAGTATATTTATTGTATTCTTTAGCTTTATAATTCTAGCACCTTAGATTTAATTTTGACGCCTTGTTTTTTACAAACATGCAAATTGGTTTTGGATTACATGTTTTATTTCTTCATTTTCTAAGCATTATTTTGATCAAATAGTATCTAGAGCATACAAATTAGCTATGATTGATTACTTGTCAAAATTGGTCTTCATTTCCTCAATGTTTAATTAAAAGTCAATCAAAGATTAAGATAACTTCTCTACAAATATATAACCTAAATTTTTTTGGCATAATTTTATCTTTTTGGTGGACCTAATGGTTGATAAAATGTGTCTTCTCCTAAGAGTTCATAGGTTGAAACCTAGAGGAGGGTCAGGTATGTACACCTTTCTAGAATTAACATTTAAATTATTGCAAGCTGGGGGGCCTTGTCCCACAAACAAGGGTGCCTCGTACATCATTTTGGTGTCTCACTTGGTTGTCACCTTAAAATTAGATTATTATTATTATAAAAAATGTGAAAATCAAGATTTCAAACAAAAGAGAAAGCAAGTGGTGCATATAGTTTTTTTTACCTGCCCACCCTACCCATCTTAGTAGGTAGTTGTACATATCTTAAGAATCCATATGAAAGTATACATATTCTCCTTCCTCAATTAGCATGATCTAACCTTTCCTTCATAAAATAACTTTATTATACACCATTATAGAGTCACCGTGAACACCCTTCTTCTCCCAATTGCAAGGTGCAAAAATTGGTCGTACAAAATTATCTATGTAGTTTTCCCTTCCCTATAAGTTTTATGCATGACTCTTTTGTAGAGCAACTTGTTGACAGGTGGAAAAATTTCTCCTACAACAAGGGATCATCACCCAAACAAGACCTTGCTTAGGCCTATACTTACCTGTGGACCCGGTTGCCACCTAAAGAGGTTGCTCCTAAAAGGAGACCTTTGTTTAAGATTTCCTAAATCTTAACGGCATTTTTTTATTGAGCATAAACAAAACTATATAGTATCCTATCTCAGTTGAAAGAGATGACTTTAAATGTTAAAACTAAAGACGAATAGTGAATTATTAAGCGAAGAAGAAATTTATTCACTAAATAATAATTAAAGCATATGTATGTTGCAACTTATAAAACATTGTTTCATACACTTAGAATCTATGTGTAATCAAATGAAAGGAGACATGAAAAATAAATTTAAGTAACGAAAGAGATTTCATATAAAAATAAAACATTAAATCATAAAACATTCTCAAATTATAAAAAGATAATATCTAATTACATATCTGAAAATGTCTTTTACTCATAATATAACTTAAACAAATAACATGTTGAATCAAATAATAATTATGAAGAAAATAAATACTTCATTTTCTTAATAATTATATAGTACATATGAATGAAATAATCTATAAAGGATTATATCAACCACTTCAATATTTAATCTCTAATATTATGTTATACTCAAATACATTAAGGAAAGTAATTTCACATCAAACTGAATAAAAGACTTAACTCATATTGTAGTTATGTAATCATTCACACATTCAAATAAGAATTACTTTAATAAATTTCAATCTTTCATTTTTTATTAAAAAAATGTTGAAAATGATCATATTAAACACTACAACATGTAAATTTTAAATCTCATGTGAAGCTCAAATACATTAAAGAAACTAATTTCACACAAAACTGAATAAAAAAATAATATCTTAACTCACCATAATGCAGTAATATAATCATTCACGCATTTGAATAAGAGTTGCTTTGAGATATTTTGATCTCCCAACTTTTATTTCAAAATTGATAAATAATAAGAAGTTTTAGACTTCCAAATTTTCCAATCTTTGGGTCTTAATGGTGCATTTCTCATTGACAAAAAAGCTTATGTCTCAATTATTGAAATTCCAACCCCTCACCGTTCTTCAAAATTATATTCAAACTAATAGAAATATCAAGTCCCCATTACAAGATTTGCAACCCCCTTTATAACATTAATAATTGATTTCTACAAAGAAAAAAAAAAATCCTATTTTTCTTCAAAAAACTCTCTAAATGGATATTTAGTTGCTTATTTTGTTGCATGAGAAGAGAGATTATTTTGCTTGTGAAGAGGGATTTCTCATTATCCCAAACGTTAAATTAATTAATCTTTTTTTGTGTCATCCTCCCTTTTCTTCTTCAAATCCATAATACATTTCTCACATTAATTTCTTAGACCTTGTGACATTTAGATATTTGTAGTCCACTCTATATTTTTCTTCATTAATTGTCCTTTGGGAGGCCTTAAGAAACATTTTCGTTTTGTAAAGATAAACCATAGTGAAAATGAAACTAATGGAAACAAATGAAATTAAGTTTCATTGATAGACAATTTTTTGTTAAATGTGTAACAATCTAGAGGGTCACCAATTTATTACAATACCAAGATATCAGTGTATCCTCCATCAAGATATCAAATATTGAGAATATCAAATTGGCTTTCATACTCAATCATCGCCTTTAATTTAGTTTAAAAAAACTCATCCACACAAAGTTTTATTGGATTAGAAAGAAATTTGTTTTCATTCTTAGTCATCTTTTTTATTTTTAAATGAAAATACATCTACACAACATCTGTTAGTTCCCTATACTACTAGTGTAACCCCTTATTATTATTAGTGCAACCCCCTTATTATATTGTTGTGCCCATGTAGTACCCATATTGTTATTATTGTGCCCCATAGAAGCTCACTATTGTTATTGTTGTGCGCTTACATTATTATTGTTATGTCGGCTCTGATTATATTATGATCCCTTAGACTCCTATATATAGAAAGGAGGTTTTGTCATTTGTATCATCAAAGAATTATTCATTTGTGTAATGTAAAGGAGGTTGCCCCCTCGAAGAGGCTTATTTCTAAGGCGTTGATCTATCTTTTCTATTTTTTTGTGAGCTGGTTTCATAACATTTGGTATTAGAGCTTTGGATTCTAGGGTTTCCCTACTCCAAACAGGTCATCATGGAATTTTCGCTATAACTGTTTTTCTGTGATGTTTCAGAAGCTAAACACAAAACCCATTTGAGAAGAAATCTCGTTGAACCTCGGGTCCGAATTTCAGATCTTGTCTCGCTATATGTTAGGAGATATGATATGAGGAAGTTAGGGTTTTGGCAAGCTTCAGAATTTCATCTAAAACAGGTCATCGTGGAATTTTTGCTATAACTTTTTCGCTATGAAGTTTCAAAAGATAAGAAAATAAAAACCCATTTGAGAAGAATTTGGTCTGAATTTCAAATCTTGCCTCGCTATATTTTCAGATATATGATTTGAGGAAGTTAGGGCTTTTGCAGACTCATGAATTACATGCTAAACATGTGACCTTTGGAAAATCATCATAACTTTATCTCTGAGCATCAGATTGAAATTTCGTAAAAAGTTACAGAAAGAGGACGAATTGTATTTTGTTTGGGTATAATTTTCAAAACCTAAGGTTGAAATAGTGACACGTGGCACGTTGTACAAGTTCACTCTACTGAACTAGTCTATAATTAGGTCATCGCGGGAGATTGGGAATAAATATTTCTTTGGGAATCCAATTGAAATTAGACTTGCGAAGGTAGAAAGAGGACTCAGGGGGATATTACAGGCTAAAATTTCAGGACTTAAAGATTCAAAATTACAGAGTTATAGTGGTTTCAAGATCGAGCTCCTAAAATCAAGAAAAAGCGAGATGAGGAAGTTTGATGGCAAGGATCCAGTAAATTGGATACTACAAATGGAGAAATATTTTGATCTCCATGGTGTACCACTATTACAAAAGGTACGTATTGCATCTAATTATTTAGAATCGAATCATTTTTTATGGTATAAACGGCTTTGTTCTCGTAAACCACTTGTCACGTGGTCAATTTTCACGGAGGAAAAGATAACACATTATGAGGATACAAAGAGCAACACCTTCTTTAGCCAATTGATAAATCTCAAACAAAAGGGTTCAATGGCAGAGCACATTG